>OX451741.1:295435990-295543490 GCA_948472305.1 Vicia faba
TTATTTGACGTTGTTGTTGTTGTTGTTTATTTGACGTTGTTGTTGTTGTTGTTGTTTATTTGACGTTGTTGTTGTTGTTGTTGTTTATTTGACGTTGTTGTTGTTGTTTATTTGACATTGTTGTTGTTGTTGTTGACGTTGTTGTTGTTGTTGTTTATTTGACGTTGTTGTTGTTTATTTGATGTTGTTTATTTGACGTTGTTGTTGTTTTTTATTTGATGTTGTTGTTGTTGACATTGTTGTTGTTGTTTATATGATGTTGTTGTTGTTGTTGTTGTTGTTTATTTGACGTAGTTGTTGTTATTGACGTTGTTGTTGTTTAGTTGACGTTTTTGTTGTTGTTGATGTTATTGTTGTTGTTGTTTTTTATTTGACGTTGTCGTTGTTGTTGTTTATTTGACGTTGTTGTTGTTGTTGACGTTGTTGTTGTTGTTGTTGTTTATTTGACGTTGTTGTTGTTGTTGTTTATTTGACGTTGTTGTTGTTGTTTTTGTTGTTTATTTCACGTTGTTGGTTTTATTTGACGTTGTTGTTGTTGTATTTGTTGTTGTTGTTGTTGTTTGTTTGACGTTGTTGTTGTTTTTTATTTGACGTTGTTGTTATTGACATTGTTGTTGTTGTTTATTTGACATTGTTGTTGTTGTTGTTTATTTGACGTAGTTGTTGTTATTGACGTTGTTGTTATTGTTTATTTGACGTTTTTGTTGTTACTGATGTTATTGTTGTTGTTGTTTTTTATTTGACGTTGTTGTTGTTGTTTATTTGACGTTGTTGTTGTTGTTGTTTATTTGACGTTGTTGTTGTTGTTTTTGTTGTTTATTTCACGTTGTTGGTTTTATTTGACGTTGTTGTTGTTGTATTTGTTGTTGTTGTTGTTGTTTGTTTGTTTGACGTTGTTGTTGTTTTTTATTTGACGTTGTTGTTATTGACATTGTTGTTGTTGTTTATTTGACATTGTTGTTGTTGTTTATTTGACGTAGTTGTTGTTATTGACGTTGTTGTTATTGTTTATTTGACGTTTTTGTTGTTACTGATGTTATTGTTGTTGTTGTTTTTTATTTGACGTTGTTGTTGTTATTGTTTATTTGACGTTGTTATTGTTGTTGTTTATTTGATGTTGTTGTTGTTGTTTATTTGGCGTTGTTGTTGTTGTTTATTTGACGTTGTTGTTGTTGTTTATTAGACATTGTTGTTGTTGTTATTTATTTGACGTTGTTGTTGTTGTTATTGTTTATTTGACGTTGTTGTTGTTGTTTATTTGACGTTGTTATTGTTATTTATTTAACGTTGTTCTTGTTATTTGACGTTGTTATTGTTGTATTTGTTGTTGTTGTTATTGTTGCTTATTTGATGTTGTTGTTATTGTTGCTATTTATTTGACGTTGTTATTGTTGCTTAGTTGACGTTGTTGTTGTTGTTATTTATTTGACTTTGTTGTTCTTGTTGTTATTTATTTGACGTTGTTGTTGTTGTTGTTGTTTATTAGACGTTGTTGTTGTTGTTTATTGGATGTTGTTATTGTTGTTTATTTGACGTTGTTTTTGTTATTTGACGTTGTTGTTGTTGTTGTTGCTTATTTGAGATTGTTGTTGTTGTTTATTTGATGTTGTTGTTGCTGTTGTTTATATGACGTTGTTGTTGTCGTTGTTGTTGTTTATTTGACGTTGTCGTTGTCGTTGTTGTTGTTGTTTATTTGACGTTGTTATTGTTGTTGACGTTGTTGTTGTTGTTTATTTGACGTTGTTGTTGTTTATTCGAAGTTGTTGTTGTTTTTGTTGTTTATTTCACGTTGTTGTTGTTGTTATTTGACGTTGTTGTTGTTGTATTTGTTGTTGTTGTTGTTGTTTATTTGTTGTTGTTGGTGTTATTTATTTGACGTTGTTGTTGTTGTTGTTGTTTATTTGACGTTGTTAATGTTGTTGACATTGTTGTTGTTGTTTTTGTTGTTTGTTTGACGTTGTTGTTGTTGTTGTTGTTTTTGTTATTGTTATTGTTGTTGTTGTTGTTGTTTATTTAACGTTGTTGTTGTTGTTGTTTATTTGACGTTGTTGTTGTTGTTTTTGTTTATTTGACGTTGTTGTTGTTGTTGTTTATTTGACGTTGTTGTTGTTGTTGTTGTTGTTGTTTATTTGACGTTGTTGTTGTTGTTGTTTATTTGACGTTGTTGTTGTTCTTTATTTGACATTGTTGTTGTTGTTGTTGACGTTGTTGTTGTTGTTGTTGTTTATTTGACGTTGTTGTTGTTTATTTGATGTTGTTTATTTGACGTTGTTGTTGTTTTTTATTTGATGTTGTTGTTGTTGACATTGTTGTTGTTGTTTATTTGATGTTGTTGTTGTTGTTGTTGTTGTTTATTTGACGTAGTTGTTGTTATTGACGTTGTTGTTGTTTAGTTGACGTTTTTGTTGTTGTTGATGTTATTGTTGTTGTTGTTTTTTATTTGACGTTGTTGTTGTTGTTGTTTGTTTGACGTTGTTGTTGTTGTTGTTTATTTGACGTTGTTGTTGTTGTTGTTGTTGTTTATTTGACGTTGTTGTTGTTGTTGTTTATTTGACGTTGTTGTTGTTGTTGTTTATTTGATGTTGTTGTTGTTGTTGTTGTTGTTGTTGTTGTTTATTTGACGTTGTTGTTGTTGTTTATTTGACGTTGTTGTTGTTGTTTATTTGACGTTGTTGTTGTTGTTGTTGTTGTTTATTTGACATTGTTGTTGTTGTTATTTATTTGACGTTGTTGTTGTTGTTATTGTTTATTTGACGTTGTTGTTGTTTATTTGACGTTGTTATTGTTATTTATTTAACGTTGTTCTTGTTATTTGACGTTGTTATTGTTGTATTTGTTGTTGTTGTTATTGTTGCTTATTTGATGTTGTTGTTATTGTTGCTATTTATTTGACGTTGTTGTTGTTGTTTATTTGACGTTGTTGTTATTTATTTGACGTTGTTGTTGTTGTTTAATTGACGTTGTTGTTGTATTTGTTGTTGTTATTATTGTTGTTGCTTATTTGACGTTGTTGTTATTGTTGTTGTTTATTTGACGTTGTTGCTGTTGATGTTATTCATTTGACGTTGTTGTTGTTGTTGTTGTTGTTTATTTGACGTTGTTGTTGTTGTTGTTGTTGTTTATTTGACGTAGTTGTTGTTGTTGTTTTTGTTGTTTATTTGATGTTATTGTTGTTATTTATTTGACGTTGTTGTTGTTATTTATTTAACGTTGTTGTTGTTGTTGTTTATTTGACGTAGTTGTTGTTATTGACGTTGTTGTTATTGTTTATTTGACATTTTTGTTGTTACTGATGTTATTGTTGTTGTTGTTTTTAATTTGACGTGGTTGTTATTGTTGTTTATTTGACGTTGTTGTTGTTGTTGTTGTTTATTTGACGTTGTTGTTGTTGTTTTTGTTGTTTATTTCACATTGTTGGTTTTATTTGACGTTGTTGTTGTTGTTTTTGTTGTTTATTTCACGTTGTTGGTTTTATTTGACGTTGTTGTTGTTGTATTTGTTGTTGTTGTTGTTGTTGTTTGTTTGACGTTGTTGTTGTTTTTTATTTGACGTTGTTGTTATTGACATTGTTGTTGTTGTTTATTTGACATTGTTGTTGTTGTTGTTTATTTGATGTAGTTGTTGTTATTGACGTTGTTGTTATTGTTTATTTGACGTTTTTGTTGTTACTGATGTTATTGTTGTTGTTGTTTTTTATTTGACGTTGTTGTTGTTGTTATTTATTTGACGTTGTTGTTGTTGTTTATTTGATGTTGTTGTTGTTGTTTATTTGACGTTGTTGTTGTTGTTTATTTGACGTTGTTGTTGTTGTTTATTTGACATTGTTGTTGTTGTTATTTATTTGACGTTGTTGTTGTTGTTGTTGTTTAATTGACGTTGTTGTTGTTGTATTTGTTGTTGTTATTATTGTTGTTGCTTATTTGACGTTGTTGTTATTGTTGTCATTTATTTGACGTTGTTGCTGTTGATGTTATTCATTTGACGTTGTTGTTGTTGTTGTTTATTTGACGTTGTTGTTGTTGTTGTTGTTTATTTGACGTAGTTGTTGTTGTTGTTTTTGTTGTTTATTTGATGTTGTTGTTGTTATTTATTTGACGTTGTTGTTATTGACGTTGTTGTTGTTATTTATTTGACGTTGTTGTTGTTGTTGTTTATTTGATGTTGTTAATGTTGTTGACATTGTTGTTGTTATTTTTGTTGTTTATTTGGCGTTGTTGTTGTTGTTGTTATTGTTGGTGTTGGTGTTGTTGTTATTGTTTATTTGACGTTGTTGTTGTTTATTTGACGTTGTTGTTGTTGTTGTTGTTGTTGTTTATTTGACGTTGTTGTTGTTGTTTATTTGACGTTGTTGTTGTTGTTGTTTATTTGACTTTGTTGTTCTTGTTGTTATTTATTTGACGTTGTTGTTGTTGTTGTTGTTTATTAGACGTTGTTGTTGTTGTTGTTTATTTGACGTTGTTATTGTTGTTTATTTGACGTTGTTTTTGTTATTTGACGTTGTTGTTGTTGTTGTTGTAATTGTTGTTGTTGTTGTTGTTGCTTATTTGACATTGTTGTTGTTGTTTATTTGATGTTGTTGTTGCTGTTGTTTATATGACGTTGTTGTTGTCGTTGTTGTTGTTTATTTGACGTTGTCGTTGTCGTTGTTGTTGTTGTTTATTTGACGTTGTTGTTGTTGTTGACGTTGTTGTTGTTGTTCTTTATTTGACGTTGTTGTTGTTGTTGTTGTTTATTTGACGTTGTTGTTGTTGTTTATTTGACATTGTTGTTGTTGTTGTTGACGTTGTTGTTGTTGTTGTTTATTTGACGTTGTTGTTGTTGTTGTTGTTTATTTGATGTTGTTTATTTGACGTTGTTGTTGTTTTTTATTTGATGTTGTTGTTGTTGACATTGTTGTTGTTGTTTATTTGATGTTGTTGTTGTTGTTGTTGTTTATTTGACGTAGTTGTTGTTATTGACGTTGTTGTTGTTTAGTTGACGTTTTTGTTGTTGTTGATGTTATTGTTGTTGTTGTTTTTTATTTGACGTTGTTGTTGTTGTTGTTGTTTGTTTGACGTTTTTGTTTTTGTTGTTTATTTGACGTTGTTGTTGTTGTTGTTGTTTATTTGACGTTGTTGTTGTTGTTTATTTGACGTTGTTGTTGTTGTTGTTGTTTATTTGACGTTGTTGTTGTTGTTGTTTATTTGACGTTGTTGTTGTTGTTTATTTGATGTTGTTGTTGTTGTTGGTGTTGTTTATTTGACGTTGTTGTTGTTGTTTATTTGACGTTGTTGTTGTTGTTTATTTGACGTTGTTATTGTTGTTGTCGTTGTTGTTATTTATTTGACATTGTTGTTGTTGATGACATTGTTGTTATTTATTTGACGTTGTTGTTGTTGTTGTTTATTTGACGTTGTTAATGTTGTTGACATTGTTGTTGTTGTTTTTGTTGTTTATTTGACGTTGTTGTTGTTGTTGTTTTTGTTTTTGTTATTGTTGTAGTTGTTGTTGTTGTTTATTTATTGTTGTTGTTGTTGTTGTTTATTTGACGTTGTTGTTATTGTTTATTTGACTATGTTGTTAATATTTGAAGTTGTTGTTGTTGTATTTGTTGTAGTTGTTGTTGTTGTTTATTTGACGTTGTTGTTGTTGTTGTTGTTTATTTGACGTTGTTGTTGTTATTTGAAGTTGTTGTTGTTGTTGTATTTGTTGTTGTTGTTGTTGTTTATTTGACGTTGTTGTTGTTGTTGTTTAGTTGACGTTATTGTTGTTGTTTATTTGACGTTGTTATTGTTGTTGTTGTTGTTGTTTATTTGGCGTTGTTGTTGTTAACGTTGTTGTTGTTGTTGTTGTTGTTTATTTGACGTTGTTGTTGTTGTTGTTTATTTGACGTTGTTAATGTTGTTGACATTGTTGTTGTTGTTGTTTATTTGACGTTGTTGTTGTTGTTGTTTATTTGACGTTGTTGTTGTTGTTTATTTGACGTTGTTGTTGTTGTTTATTTGACGTTGTTGTTGTTGTTGTTTATTTGACGTTGTTGTTATTGTTGTTTATTTGACGTTGTTCTTGTTGTTGTTTATTTGACATTGTTGTTGTTGTTGTTGACGTTGTTTTTGTTGTTGTTTATTTGACGTTGTTGTTATTGTTGTTTATTTGATGTTGTTTTAGTTGTTGTTGTTTATTTGACGTTGTTGATGTTTTTTATTTGACGTTGTTGTTGTTTTTTATTTGACGTTGTTGTTGTTGACATTGTTGTTGTTGTTGTTTATTTGACATTGTTGTTGTTGTTGTTTATTTGACGTAGTTGTTGTTATTGACGTTGTTGTTATTGTTTATTTGACGTTTTTGTTGTTACTGATGTTATTGTTGTTGTTGTTTTTTATTTGACGTTGTTGTTGTTGTTGGTTTTTATTTGACGTTGTTGTTGTTGTTGTTTATTTGACGTTGGTGTTATTGTTGTTTATTTGACGTTGTTGTTGTTGTTTATTTGACGTTGTTGTTGTTGTTGTTGTTGTTTATTTGACGTTGTTGTTGTTGTTGTTATTGTTTATTTAACGTTGTTGTTGTTGTTTATTTGACGTTGTTATTGTTATTTATTTAACGTTGTTTTTGTTATTTGACGTTGTTGTTGTTGTTGTTGCTTATTTGATGTTGTTGTTATTGTTGCTATTTACTTGACGTTGTTGTTGTTGTTTATTTGAAATTGATGTTATTTATTTGACGTTGTTGTTGTTGTTTAATTGATGTTATTGTTGTTGTATTTGTTGTTGTTGTTATTGTTGTTGCTTATTTGACGTTGTTGTTATTGTTGTTGTTTATTTGACGTTGTTGTTGTTGATGTTATTCATTTGATGTTGTTGTTGTTGTCGTTTATTTGACGTTGTTGTTGTTGTTGTTGTTTATTTGACGATGTTGTTGTTGTTGTTGTTATTTTTGTTGTTTATTTGGCGTTGTTGTTATTTATTTGACGTTGTTGTTATTTATTTGACGTTGTTGTTATTGACGTTGTTGTTGTTATTTAGTTGACGTTGTTGTTGTTGTTGTTGTTTATTTGACGTTGTTAATGTGGTTGACATTGTTGTTGTTGTTTTTGTTGTTTATTGGGCGTTGTTGTTGTTGTTGTTGTTGTTGTTATTGTTGGTGTTGTTGTTGTTGTTATTGTTTATTTGACGTTGTTGTTGTTTATTTGACGTTGTTGTTGTTGTTTATTTGACGTTGTTGTTGTTGTTTATTTGACGTTGTTGTTGTTGTTGTTGTTTATTTGACTTTGTTGTTCTTGTTGTTATTTATTTGACGTTGTTGTTGTTGTTGTTGTTGTTGTTGTTTATTAGACGTTGTTGTTGTTGTTGTTTATTTGACATTGTTATTGTTGTTTATTTGACGTTGTTTTTGTTATTTGACGTTGTTGTTGTTGTTGTTGTATTTGTTGTTGTTGCTGTTGTTGCTTATTTGACATTGTTGCTGTTGTTTATATGACGTTGTTGTTGTCGTTATTGTTGTTTATTTGACGTTGTCGTTGTTGTTGTTTATTTGACGTTGTTGTTGTTGTTGACGATGTTGTTGTTGTTGTTGTTTATTTGACGTTGTTGTTGTTGTTGTTTATTTGACGTTGTTGTTGTTGTTTTTGTTGTTTATTTCACGTTGTTGGTTTTATTTGACGTTGTTGTTGTTGTATTTGTTGTTGTTGTTGTTGTTGTTTGTTTGACGTTGTTGTTGTTTTTTATTTGACGTTGTTGTTATTGACATTGTTGTTGTTGTTTATTTGACATTGTTGTTGTTGTTGTTTATTTGACGTAGTTGTTGTTATTGTTTATTTGACGTTTTTGTTGTTACTGATGTTATTGTTGTTGTTGTTTTTTATTTGACGTTGTTGTTGTTGTTTATTTGACGTTGTTGTTGTTGTTGTTTATTTGACGTTGTTGTTGTTGTTTTTGTTGTTTATTTCACGTTGTTGGTTTTATTTGACGTTGTTGTTGTTGTTGTTGACGTTGTTGTTGTTGTTGTTGTTTATTTGACGTTGTTGGTGTTGTTGTTTATTTGACGTTGTTGTTGTTGTTTTTGTTGTTTATTTCACGTTGTTGGTTTTATTTGACGTTGTTGTTGTTGTATTTGTTGTTGTTGTTGTTGTTTGTTTGACGTTGTTGTTGTTTTTTATTTGACGTTGTTGTTATTGACATTGTTGTTGTTGTTTATTTGACATTGTTGTTGTTGTTTATTTGACGTAGTTGTTGTTATTGACGTTGTAGTTATTGTTTATTTGACGTTTTTGTTGTTACTGATGTTATTGTTGTTGTTGTTTTTTATTTGACGTTGGTGTTGTTGTTTATTTGACGTTGTTGTTGTTGTTGTTGTTTATTTGACGTTGTTGTTGTTGTTGTTGTTTTTGTTGTTTATTTCACGTTGTTGGTTTTATTTGACGTTGTTGTTGTTGTATTTGTTGTTGTTGTTGTTGTTGTTTGTTTGACGTTGTTGTTGTTTTTTATTTGACGTTGTTGTTATTGACATTGTTGTTGTTGTTTATTTGACATTGTTGTTGTTGTTTATTTGACGTAGTTGTTGTTATTGACGTTGTTGTTATTGTTTATTTGACGTTTTTGTTGTTACTGATGTTATTGTTGTTGTTGTTTTTTATTTGACGTTGTTGTTGTTGTTGTTTATTTGATGTTGTTGTTGTTGTTGTTTATTTGATGTTGTTGTTGTTGTTGTTTATTTGACGTTGTTGTTGTTGTTGTTTATTTGACGTTGTTGTTGTTGTTTATTAGACATTGTTGTTGTTGTTATTTATTTGACGTTGTTGTTGTTGTTGTTATTGTTTATTTGACGTTGTTGTTGTTGTTTATTTGACGTTGTTATTGTTATTTATTTAACGTTGTTCTTGTTATTTGACGTTGTTATTGTTGTATTTGTTGTTGTTGTTATTGTTGCTTATTTGATGTTGTTGTTATTGTTGCTATTTATTTGACGTTGTTGTTGTTGTTTATTTGACGTTGTTGTTATTTATTTGACGTTGTTGTTGTTGTTGTTGTTTAATTGACGTTGTTGTTGTTGTATTTGTTGTTGTTATTATTGTTGTTGCTTATTTGACGTTGTTGTTATTGTTGTTGTTTATTTGACGTTGTTGTTGTTGATGTTATTCATTTGACGTTGTTGTTGTTATTGTTGTTGTTGTTTCTTTGACGTTGTTGTTGTTGTTGTTGTTTATTTGACGTAGTTGTTGTTGTTGTTTTTGTTGTTTATTTAATGTTGTTGTTGTTATTTATTTGACGTTGTTGTTATTGACGTTGTTGTTGTTATTTATTTGACATTGTTGTTGTTGTTGTTTATTTGATGTTGTTAATGTTGTTGACATTGTTGTTGTTGTTTTTGTTGTTTATTTGGCGTTGTTGTTGTTGTTGCCGTTATTGTTGGTGTTGTTGTTGTTGTTATTGTATATTTGACGTTGTTGTTGTTTATTTGACGTTGTTGTTGTTGTTGTTTATTTGACGTTGTTGTTGTTGTTTATTTGACGTTGTTGTTGTTGTTGTTGTTTATTTGACTTTGTTGTTCTTGTTGTTATTTATTTGACGTTGGTGTTGTTGTTGTTGTTGTTGTTGTTTATTAGACGTTGTTGTTGTTGTTGTTTATTTGACGTTGTTATTGTTGTTTATTTGACGTTGTTTTTGTTATTTGACGTTGTTGTTGTTGTTGTATTTGTTGTTGTTGTTGTTGTTGCTTATTTGACATTGTTGTTGTTGTTTATTTGATGTTGTTGTTGCTGTTGTTTATATGACGTTGTTGTTGTCGTTGTTGTTGTTTATTTGACATTGTCGTTGTCGTTGTTGTTGTTGTTTATTTGACATTGTTGTTGTTGTTGACGTTGTTGTTGTTGTTTATTAGACGTTGTTGTTGTTGTTGTTTATTTGACGTTGTTATTGTTGTTTATTTGACGTTGTTTTTGTTATTTGACGTTGTTGTTGTTGTTGTTGTATTTGTTGTTATTGCTGTTGTTGCTTATTTGACATTATTGCTGTTATTTATATGACGTTGTTGTTGTCGTTGTTGTTGTTTATTTGACGTTGTCGTTGTTGTTGTTGTTTATTTGACATTGTTGTTGTTGTTGACGTTGTTATTGTTGTTGTTGTTTATTTGACGTTGTTGTTGTTGATGTTTATTTGACGTTGTTGTTGTTTTTGTTGTTTATTTCACGTTGTTGGTTTTATTTGACGTTGTTGTTGTTGTATTTGTTGTTGTTGTTGTTGTTTGTTTGACGTTGTTGTTGTTTTTTATTTGACGTTGTTGTTGTTGTTGTTGGTTATTTGACGATGTTGTTGTTGTTGTTATTTTTGTTTTTTATTTGGCGTTGTTGTTATTTATTTGACGTTGTTGTTATTTATTTGACGTTGTTGTTATTGACGTTGTTGTTGTTATTTAGTTGACGTTGTTGTTGTTGTTTATGTTTATTTGACGTTGTTAATGTGGTTGACATTGTTGTTGTTGTTTTTGTTGTTTATTGGGCGTTGTTGTTGTTGTTGTTGTTGTTGTTATTGTTGGTGTTGTTGTTGTTGTTATTGTTTATTTGACGTTGTTGTTGTTTATTTGACGTTGTTGTTGTTGTTTATTTGACGTTGTTGTTGTTGTTGTTTATTTGACTTTGTTGTTCTTGTTGTTATTTATTTGACGTTGTTGTTGTTGTTGTTGTTGTTGTTGTTGTTTATTAGACGTTGTTGTTGTTGTTGTTTATTTGACGTTGTTATTGTTGTTTATTTGACGTTGTTTTTGTTATTTGACGTTGTTATTATTGTTGTATTTGTTGTTGTTGCTGTTGTTGCTTATTTGACATTGTTGCTGTTGTTTATATGACGTTGTTGTTGTTGTTGTTGTTGTTTATTTGACGTTGTCGTTGTTGTTGTTTATTTGACGTTGTTGTTGTTGTTGACGTTGTTGTTGTTGTTGTTGTTGTTTATTTGACGTTGTTGGTGTTGTTGTTTATTTGACGTTGTTGTTGTTGTTTTTGTTGTTTATTTCACGTTGTTGGTTTTATTTGACGTTGTTATTGTATTTGTTGTTGTTGTTGTTGTTTGTTTGACGTTGTTGTTGTTTTTTATTTGACGTTGTTGTTATTGACATTGTTGTTGTTGTTTATTTGACATTGTTGTTGTTGTTTATTTGACGTAGTTGTTGTTATTGACGTTGTTGTTATTGTTTATTTGACGTTTTTGTTGTTACTGATGTTATTGTTGTTGTTGTTTTTTATTTGACGTTGGTGTTGTTGTTTATTTGACGTTGTTGTTGTTGTTGTTGTTTATTTGACGTTGTTGTTGTTGTTGTTTTTGTTGTTTATTTCACGTTGTTGGTTTTATTTGACGTTGTTGTTGTTGTATTTGTTGTTGTTGTTGTTGTTGTTGTTTGTTTGACGTTGTTGTTGTTTTTTATTTGACGTTGTTGTTATTGACATTGTTGTTGTTGTTTATTTGACATTGTTGTTGTTGTTTATTTGACGTAGTTGTTGTTATTGACGTTGTTGTTATTGTTTATTTGACGTTTTTGTTGTTACTGATGTTATTGTTGTTGTTGTTTATTTGACGTTGTTGTTGTTGTTTATTTGATGTTGTTGTTGTTGTTTATTTGACGTTGTTGTTGTTGTTTATTTGACGTTGTTGTTGTTGTTTATTAGACATTGTTGTTGTTGTTATTTATTTGACGTTGTTGTTGTTGTTGTTGTTATTGTTTATTTGACGTTGTTGTTGTTGTTGTTGTTTATTTGACGTTGTTATTGTTATTTATTTAAAGGTGTTTCTTGTTATTTGACGTTGTTATTGTTGTATTTGTTGTTGTTGTTATTGTTGCTATTTATTTGACATTGTTGTTGTTGTTTATTTGACGTTTTTGTTATTTATTTGACGTTGTTGTTGTTGTTGTTGTTGTTGTTTAATTGACGTTGTTGTTGTTGTATTTGTTGTTGTTATTATTGTTGTTGCTTATTTGACGTTGTTGTTATTGTTGTTGTTTATTTGACGTTGTTGTTGTTGATGTTATTCATTTGACGTTGTTGTCGTTGTTGTTGTTTATTTGACGTTGTTGTTGTTGTTGTTGTTTATTTGACGTAGTTGTTGTTGTTGTTTTTGTTGTTTATTTGATGTTGTTGTTGTTATTTATTTGACGTTGTTGTTATTGACGTTGTTGTTGTTATTTATTTGACGTTGTTGTTGTTGTTGTTTATTTGATGTTGTTAATGTTGTTGACATTGTTGTTGTTGTTTTTGTTGTTTATTTGGCGTTGTTGTTGTTGTTGTTGTTATTGTTGGTGTTGGTGTTGTTGTTATTGTTTATTTGACGTTGTTGTTGTTTATTTGACGTTGTTGTTGTTGTTGTTTATTTGACGTTGTTGTTGTTGTTGTTTATTTGACATTGTTGTTGTTGTTGTTTATTTGACTTTGTTGTTCTTGTTGTTATTTATTTGACGTTGTTGTTGTTATTGTTGTTGTTTATTAGACGTTGTTGTTGTTGTTGTTTATTTGACGTTGTTATTATTGTTTATTTGACGTTGTTTTTGTTATTTGACGTTGTTGTTGTTGTTGTTGTTGTATTTGTTGTTGTTGTTGTTGTTGCTTATTTGACATTGTTGTTGTTGTTGTTTATTTGATGTTGTTGTTGCTGTTGTTTATATGACGTTGTTATTGTCGTTGTTGTTGTTTATTTGACGTTGTCGTTGTCGTTGTTGTTGTTGTTGTTTATTTGACATTGTTGTTGTTGTTGACGTTGTTGTTGTTGTTTATTAGACGTTGTTGTTGTTGTTGTTTATTTGACGTTGTTATTGTTGTTTATTTGACGTTGTTTTTGTTATTTGACGTTGTTGTTGTTGTTGTATTTGTTGTTGTTGTTGTTGTTGCTTATTTGACATTGTTGCTGTTATTTATATGACGTTGTTGTTGTTGTTGTTTATTTGACGTTGTCGTTGTTGTTGTTGTTTATTTGACGTTGTTGTTGTTGTTGACGTTGTTGTTGTTGTTGTTGTTTATTTGACGTTGTTGTTGTTGTTGTTGTTTATTTGACGTTGTTGTTGTTGTTTTTGTTGTTTATTTCACGTTGTTGGTTTTATTTGACGTTGTTGTTGTTGTATTTATTGTTGTTGTTGTTGTTGTTGTTTGTTTGACGTTGTTGTTGTTTTTTATTTGACGTTGGTTTTATTGACATTGTTGTTGTTGTTTATCTGACATTGTTGTTGTTGTTGTTTATTTGACGTAGTTGTTGTTATTGACGTTGTTGTTATTGTTTATTTGACGTTTTTGTTGTTACTGATGTTATTGTTGTTGTTGTTTTTTATTTGACGTTGTTGTTGTTGTTGTTTATTTGACGTTGTTGTTGTTGTTTATTTGATGTTGTTGTTGTTGTTGTTGTTTATTTGACGTTGTTGTTGTTGTTGTTTATTTGACGTTGTTGTTGTTGTTTATTTGACATTGTTGTTGTTGTTATTTATTTGACGTTGTTGTTGTTGTTATTGTTTATTTGACGTTGTTGTTGTTGTTGTTTATTTGACGTTGTTATTGTTATTTATTTAACGTTGTTCTTGTTATTTGACGTTGTTATTGTTGTATTTGTTGTTGTTGTTTTTGTTGCTTATTTGATGTTGTTGTTATTGTTGCTATTAATTTGACGTTGTTGTTGTTGTTGTTTATTTGACGTTGTTGTTGTTTATTTGACGTTGTTGTTATTTATTTGACGTTGTTGTTGTTGTTGTTGTTTAATTGACGTTGTTGTTGTTGTATTTGTTGTTGTTATTATTGTTGTTGCTTATTTGACGTTGTTGTTATTGTTGTTGTTTATTTGACGTTGTTGTTGTTGATGTTATTCATTTGACGTTGTTGTTGTTGTTGTTGTTGTTTATTTGACGTTGTTGTTGTTGTTGTTGTTTATTTGACGTAGTTGTTGTTGTTGTTTTTGTTGTTTATTTGATGTTGTTGTTGTTATTTATTTGACGTTGTTGTTATTGACGTTGTTGTTGTTATTTATTTGACGTTGTTGTTGTTGTTGTTTATTTGACTTTGTTGTTCTTGTTGTTATTTATTTGACGTTGTTGTTGTTGTTGTTGTTTATTAGACGTTGTTGTTGTTGTTTATTTGACGTTGTTATTATTGTTTATTTGACGTTGTTTTTGTTATTTGACGTTGTTGTTGTTGTTGTTGTATTTGTTGTTGTTGTTGTTGTTGCTTATTTGACATTGTTGTTGTTGTTTATTTGATGTTGTTGTTGCTGTTGTTTATATGACGTTGTTATTGTCGTTGTTGTTGTTTATTTGACGTTGTCGTTGTCGTTGTTGTTGTTGTTTATTTGACATTGTTGTTGTTGTTGACGTTGTTGTTGTTGTTTATTAGACGTTGTTGTTGTTGTTGTTTATTTGACGTTGTTATTGTTGTTTATTTGACGTTGTTTTTGTTATTTGACGTTGTTGTTGTTGTTGTTGTATTTGTTGTTGTTGTTGTTGTTGCTTATTTGACATTGTTGCTGTTATTTATATGACGTTGTTGTTGTTGTTGTTTATTTGACGTTGTCGTTATTGTTGTTGTTTATTTGACGTTGTTGTTGTTGTTGACGTTGTTGTTGTTGTTGTTGTTGTTTATTTGACGTTGTTGTTGTTGTTGTTGTTTATTTGACGTTGTTGTTGTTGTTTTTGTTGTTTATTTCACGTTGTTGGTTTTATTTGACGTTGTTGTTGTTGTATTTATTGTTGTTGTTGTTGTTGTTTGTTTGACGTTGTTGTTGTTTTTTATTTGACGTTGTTGTTATTGACATTGTTGTTGTTGTTTATTTGACATTGTTGTTGTTGTTGTTTATTTGACGTAGTTGTTGTTATTGACGTTGTTGTTATTGTTTATTTGACGTTTTTGTTGTTACTGATTTTATTGTTGTTGTTGTTTTTTATTTGACGTTGTTGTTGTTGTTGTTTATTTGACGTTGTTGTTGTTGTTTATTTGATGTTGTTGTTGTTGTTTATTTGACGTTGTTGTTGTTGTTTATTTGACGTTGTTGTTGTTGTTTATTAGACATTGTTGTTGTTGTTATTTATTTGACGTTGTTGTTGTTGTTGTTGTTATTGTTTATTTGACGTTGTTGTTGTTGTTGTTGTTTATTTGACGTTGTTATTGTTATTTATTTAAAGGTGTTTCTTGTTATTTGACGTTGTTATTGTTGTATTTGTTGTTGTTGTTATTGTTGCTATTTATTTGACGTTGTTGTTGTTGTTTATTTGACGTTGTTGTTATTTATTTGACGTTGTTGTTGTTGTTGTTGTTTAATTGACGTTGTTGTTGTTGTATTTGTTGTTGTTATTATTGTTGTTGCTTATTTGACGTTGTTGTTATTGTTGTTGTTTATTTGACGTTGTTGTTGTTGATGTTATTCATTTGACGTTGTTGTTGTTGTTGTTGTTTATTTGACGTTGTTGTTGTTGTTGTTGTTTATTTGACGTAGTTGTTGTTGTTGTTTTTGTTGTTTATTTGATGTTGTTGTTGTTATTTATTTGACGTTGTTGTTATTGACGTTGTTGTTGTTATTTATTTGACGTTGTTGTTGTTGTTGTTTATTTGATGTTGTTAATGTTGTTGACATTGTTGTTGTTGTTTTTGTTGTTTATTTGGCGTTGTTGTTGTTGTTGTTGTTATTGTTGGTGTTGGTGTTGTTGTTATTGTTTATTTGACGTTGTTGTTGTTTATTTGACGTTGTTGTTGTTGTTGTTTATTTGACGTTGTTGTTGTTGTTTATTTGACGTTGTTGTTGTTGTTGTTTATTTGACTTTGTTGTTCTTGTTGTTATTTATTTGACGTTGTTGTTGTTGTTGTTGTTGTTTATTAGACGTTGTTGTTGTTGTTGTTTATTTGACGTTGTTATTGTTGTTTATTTGACGTTGTTTTTGTTATTTGACGTTGTTGTTGTTGTTGTTGTATTTGTTGTTGTTGTTGTTGTTGCTTATTTGACATTGTTGTTGTTGTTTATTTGATGTTGTTGTTGTTGTTGTTTATATGACGTTGTTATTGTCGTTGTTGTTGTTTATTTGACGTTGTCGTTGTCGTTGTTGTTGTTGTTTATTTGACATTGTTGTTGTTGTTGACGTTGTTGTTGTTGTTTATTAGACGTTGTTGTTGTTGTTGTTTATTTGACGTTGTTATTGTTGTTTATTTGACGTTGTTTTTGTTATTTGACGTTGTTGTTGTTGTTGTTGTATTTGTTGTTGTTGTTGTTGTTGCTTATTTGACATTGTTGCTGTTATTTATATGACGTTGTTGTTGTTGTTGTTGTTTATTTGACGTTGTCGTTGTTGTTGTTGTTGTTTATTTGACGTTGTTGTTGTTGTTGACGTTGTTGTTGTTGTTGTTGTTGTTTATTTGATGTTGTTGTTGTTGTTGTTGTTGTTTATTTGACGTTGTTGTTGTTGTTTTTGTTGTTTATTTCACGTTGTTGGTTTTATTTGACGTTGTTGTTGTTGTATTTATTGTTGTTGTTGTTGTTGTTGTTGTTTGTTTGACGTTGTTGTTATTGACATTGTTGTTGTTGTTTATTTGACATTGTTGTTGTTGTTGTTTATTTGACGTAGTTGTTGTTATTGACGTTGTTGTTATTGTTTATTTGACGTTTTTGTTGTTACTGATGTTATTGTTGTTGTTGTTTTTTATTTGACGTTGTTGTTGTTGTTTATTTGACGTTGTTGTTGTTGTTGTTTATTTGACATTGTTGTTGTTATTTTTGTTGTTTATTTCACGTTGTTGGTTTTATTTGACGTTGTTGTTGTTGTATTTGTTGTTGTTGTTGTTGTTGTTTGTTTGACGTTGTTGTTGTTTTTTATTTGACGTTGTTGTTATTGACATTGTTGTTGTTGTTTATTTGACATTGTTGTTGTTGTTTATTTGACGTAGTTGTTGTTATTGACGTTGTTGTTATTGTTTATTTGACGTTTTTGTTGTTACTGATGTTATTGTTGTTGTTGTTTTTTATTTGACATTGTTGTTGTTGTTTATTTGACGTTGTTGTTGTTGTTTATTTGATGTTGTTGTTGTTGTTGTTTATTTGACGTTGTTGTTGTTGTTTATTTGACGTTGTTGTTGTTGTTTATTTGACATTGTTGTTGTTGTTATTTATTTGACGTTGTTGTTGTTGTTGTTATTGTTTATTTGACGTTGTTGTTGTTGTTGTTTATTTGACGTTGTTATTGTTATTTATTTAACGTTGTTCTTGTTATTTGACGTTGTTATTGTTGTATTTGTTGTTGTTGTTTTTGTTGCTTATTTGATGTTGTTGTTATTGTTGCTATTAATTTGACGTTGTTGTTGTTGTTGTTTATTTGACGTTGTTGTTGTTTATTTGACGTTGTTGTTATTTATTTGACGTTGTTGTTGTTGTTGTTGTTTAATTGACGTTGTTGTTGTTGTATTTGTTGTTGTTATTATTGTTGTTGCTTATTTGACGTTGTTGTTATTGTTGTTGTTTATTTGACGTTGTTGTTGTTGATGTTATTCATTTGACGTTGTTGTTGTTGTTGTTGTTTATTTGACGTTGTTGTTGTTGTTGTTGTTTATTTGACGTAGTTGTTGTTGTTGTTTTTGTTGTTTATTTGATGTTGTTTTTGTTATTTATTTGACGTTGTTGTTATTGACGTTGTTGTTGTTATTTATTTGACGTTGTTGTTGTTGTTGTTGTTTATTTGATGTTGTTAATGTTGTTGACATTGTTGTTGCTGTTTTTGTTGTTTATTTGGCGTTGTTGTTGTTGTTGTTATTATTGTTGGTGTTGGTGTTGTTGTTATTGTTTATTTGACGTTGTTGTTGTTTATTTGACGTTGTTGTTGTTGTTGTTTATTTGACGTTGTTGATGTTGTTTATTTGACGTTGTTATTGTTGTTGTTTATTTGACTTTGTTGTTCTTGTTGTTATTTATTTGACGTTGTTGTTGTTGTTGTTGTTGTTGTTTATTAGACGTTGTTGTTGTTGTTGTTTATTTGACGTTGTTATTGTTGTTTATTTGACGTTGTTTTTGTTATTTGACGTTGTTGTTGTTGTTGTTGTTGTATTTGTTGTTGTTGTTGTTGCTTATTTGACATTGTTGTTGTTGTTTATTTGATGTTGTTGTTGCTGTTGTTTATATGACGTTGTTGTTGTCGTTGTTGTTGTTTATTTGACGTTGTCGTTGTTGTTGTTGTTGTTGTTGTTGTTTATTTGACGTTGTTGTTGTTGTTGACGTTGTTGTTGTTGTTTATTTGACGTTGTTGTTGTTGTTGTTTATTTGACGTTGTTGTTGTTGTTGTTTATTTGACGTTGTTGTTGTTTTTGTTGTTTATTTCACGTTGTTGTTGTTATTTGACGTTGTTGTTGTTGTATTTGTTGTTGTTGTTGTTATTTATTTGACGTTGTATTTGTTGTTGTTGTTGTTGTTGTTTATTTGACGTTGTTGTTGTTGTTGTTGTTTATTTGACGTTGTTAATGTTGTTGACATTGTTGTTGTTGTTTTTGTTGTTTGTTTGACGTTGTTGTTGTTGTTGTTGTTTTTGTTATTCTTATTGTTGTTGTTGTTGTTGTTTATTTGACGTTGTTGTTTTTGTTGTTGTTTATTTGACGTTGTTGTTGTTGTTGTTGTTTTTGTTTATTTGACGTTGTTGTTGTTGTTGTTTATTTGACGTTGTTGTTGTTGTTGTTGTTGTTGTTGTTGTTGTTTATTTGACGTTGTTCTTGTTGTTGTTTATTTGACGTTGTTGTTGTTGTTGTTTATTTGACATTGTTGTTGTTGTTGTTGACGTTGTTGTTGTTGTTGTTTATTTGACGTTGTTGTTGTTGTTGTTTATTTGATGTTGTTTATTTGACGTTGTTGTTGTTTTTTATTTGATGTTGTTGTTGTTGACATTGTTGTTGTTGTTGTTTATTTGATGTTGTTGTTGTTGTTGTTTATTTGACGTAGTTGTTGTTTAGTTGACGTTTTTGATGTTGTTGATGTTATTGTTGTTGTTGTTTTTTATTTGACGTTGTTGTTGTTGTTGTTTGTTTGACGTTGTTGTTGTTGTTGTTTATTTGACGTTGTTGTTCTTGTTGTTGTTTATTTGACGTTGTTGTTGTTGTTTATTTGACGTTGTTGTTGTTGTTGTTGTTGTTGTTGTTGTTTATTTGACGTTGTTGTTGTTGTTTATTTGACGTTGTTGTTGTTGTTGTTTATTTGATGTTGTTGTTGTTGTTTATTTGACGTTGTGGTTGTTGTTTATTTGACGTTGATGTTGTTGTTGTTTATTTGACATTGTTGTTGTTGTTATTTATTTGACGTTGTTGTTGTTGTTATTGTTTATTTGACGTTGTTGTTGTTGTTGTTTATTTGACGTTGTTATTGTTATTTATTTAACGTTGTTCTTGTTATTTGACGTTGTTATTGTTGTATTTGTTGTTGTTGTTATTGTTGCTTATTTGATGTTGTTGTTATTGTTGCTATTTATTTGACGTTGTGGTTGTTGTTGTTTATTTGACGTTGTTGTTATTTATTTGACGTTGTTGTTGTTGTTGTTGTTGTATTTGTTGTTGTTGTTGTTGTTGTTTGTTTGACGTTGTTGTTGTTTTTTATTTGACGTTGTTGTTATTGACATTGTTGTTGTTGTTTATTTGACATTGTTGTTGTTGTTTATTTGACGTAGTTGTTGTTATTGACGTTGTTGTTATTGTTTATTTGACGTTTTTGTTGTTACTGATATTATTGTTGTTGTTGTTTTTTATTTGACGTTGTTGTTGTTGTTGTTTATTTGACGTTGTTGTTGTTGTTTATTTGATGTTGTTGTTGTTGTTTATTTGACGTTGTTGTTGTTGTTTATTTGACGTTGTTGTTGTTGTTTATTAGACATTGTTGTTGTTGTTATTTATTTGACGTTGTTGTTGTTGTTGTTGTTATTGTTTATTTGACGTTGTTGTTGTTGTTGTTTATTTGACGTTGTTATTGTTATTTATTTAAAGGTGTTTCTTGTTATTTGACGTTGTTATTGTTGTATTTGTTGTTGTTGTTATTGTTGCTATTTATTTGACGTTGTTGTTGTTGTTTATTTGACGTTGTTGTTATTTATTTGATGTTGTTGTTGTTGTTGTTGTTGTTGTTGTTTAATTGACGTTGTTGTTGTTGTATTTGTTGTTGTTATTATTGTTGTTGCTTATTTGACGTTGTTGTTATTGTTGTTGTTTATTTGACGTTGTTGTTGTTGATGTTATTCATTTGACGTTGTTGTTGTTGTTGTTGTTTATTTGACGTTGTTGTTGTTGTTGTTGTTTATTTGACGTAGTTGTTGTTGTTGTTTTTGTTGTTTATTTGATGTTGTTTTTGTTATTTATTTGACGTTGTTGTTATTGACGTTGTTGTTGTTATTTATTTGACGTTGTTGTTGTTGTTGTTGTTGTTTATTTGATGTTGTTAATGTTGTTGACATTGTTGTTGCTGTTTTTGTTGTTTATTTGGCGTTGTTGTTGTTGTTGTTATTATTGTTGGTGTTGGTGTTGTTGTTATTGTTTATTTGACGTTGTTGTTGTTTATTTGACGTTGTTGTTGTTGTTGTTTATTTGACGTTGTTGATGTTGTTTATTTGACGTTGTTGTTGTTGTTGTTTATTTGACTTTGTTGTTCTTGTTGTTATTTATTTGACGTTGTTGTTGTTGTTGTTGTTGTTTATTAGACGTTGTTGTTGTTGTTGTTTATTTGACGTTGTTATTGTTGTTTATTTGACGTTGTTTTTGTTATTTGACGTTGTTGTTGTTGTTGTTGTATTTGTTGTTGTTGTTGTTGCTTATTTGACATTGTTGTTGTTGTTTATTTGATGTTGTTGTTGCTGTTGTTTATATGACGTTGTTGTTGTCGTTGTTGTTGTTTATTTGACGTTGTCGTTGTTGTTGTTGTTGTTGTTGTTTATTTGACATTGTTGTTGTTGTTGACGTTGTTGTTGTTGTTTATTTGACGTTGTTGTTGTTGTTGTTTATTTGACGTTGTTGTTGTTGTTGTTTATTTGACGTTGTTGTTGTTTTTGTTGTTTATTTCACGTTGTTGTTGTTATTTGACGTTGTTGTTGTTGTATTTGTTGTTGTTGTTGTTATTTATTTGACGTTGTATTTGTTGTTGTTGTTGTTGTTTATTTGACGTTGTTGTTGTTGTTGTTGTTTATTTGACGTTGTTAATGTTGTTGACATTGTTGTTGTTGTTTTTGTTGTTTGTTTGACGTTGTTGTTGTTGTTGTTGTTTTTGTTATTCTTATTGTTGTTGTTGTTGTTGTTTATTTGACGTTGTTGTTTTTGTTGTTGTTTATTTGACGTTGTTGTTGTTGTTGTTGTTTTTGTTTATTTGACGTTGTTGTTGTTGTTGTTTATTTGACGTTGTTGTTGTTGTTGTTGTTGTTGTTGTTGTTTATTTGACGTTGTTCTTGTTGTTGTTTATTTGACGTTGTTGTTGTTGTTGTTTATTTGACATTGTTGTTGTTGTTGTTGACATTGTTGTTGTTGTTGTTTATTTGACGTTGTTGTTGTTGTTGTTTATTTGATGTTGTTTATTTGACGTTGTTGTTGTTTTTTATTTGATGTTGTTGTTGTTGACATTGTTGTTGTTGTTGTTTATTTGATGTTGTTGTTGTTGTTGTTTATTTGACGTAGTTGTTGTTTAGTTGACGTTTTTGATGTTGTTGATGTTATTGTTGTTGTTGTTTTTTATTTGACGTTGTTGTTGTTGTTGTTGTTTGTTTGACGTTGTTGTTGTTGTTGTTTATTTGACGTTGTTGTTCTTGTTGTTGTTTATTTGACGTTGTTGTTGTTGTTTATTTGACGTTGTTGTTGTTGTTGTTGTTGTTGTTGTTTATTTGACGTTGTTGTTGTTGTTTATTTGACGTTGTTGTTGTTGTTGTTGTTTATTTGATGTTGTTGTTGTTGTTTATTTGACGTTGTGGTTGTTGTTTATTTGACGTTGATGTTGTTGTTGTTTATTTGACATTGTTGTTGTTGTTATTTATTTGACGTTGTTGTTGTTGTTGTTATTGTTTATTTGACGTTGTTGTTGTTGTTGTTTATTTGACGTTGTTATTGTTATTTATTTAACGTTGTTCTTGTTATTTGACGTTGTTATTGTTGTATTTGTTGTTGTTGTTATTGTTGCTTATTTGATGTTGTTGTTATTGTTGCTATTTATTTGACGTTGTGGTTGTTGTTGTTTATTTGACGTTGTTGTTATTTATTTGACGTTGTTGTTGTTGTTGTTGTTGTATTTGTTGTTGTTGTTGTTGTTGTTTGTTTGACGTTGTTGTTGTTTTTTATTTGACGTTGTTGTTATTGACATTGTTGTTGTTGTTTATTTGACATTGTTGTTGTTGTTTATTTGACGTAGTTGTTGTTATTGACGTTGTTGTTATTGTTTATTTGACGTTTTTGTTGTTACTGATATTATTGTTGTTGTTGTTTTTTATTTGACGTTGTTGTTGTTGTTGTTTATTTGACGTTGTTGTTGTTGTTTATTTGATGTTGTTGTTGTTGTTTATTTGACGTTGTTGTTGTTGTTTATTTGACGTTGTTGTTGTTGTTTATTAGACATTGTTGTTGTTGTTATTTATTTGACGTTGTTGTTGTTGTTGTTATTGTTTATTTGACGTTGTTGTTGTTGTTGTTTATTTGACGTTGTTATTGTTATTTATTTAAAGGTGTTTCTTGTTATTTGACGTTGTTATTGTTGTATTTGTTGTTGTTGTTATTGTTGCTATTTATTTGACGTTGTTGTTGTTGTTTATTTGACGTTGTTGTTATTTATTTGATGTTGTTGTTGTTGTTGTTGTTGTTTAATTGACGTTGTTGTTGTTGTATTTGTTGTTGTTATTATTGTTGTTGCTTATTTGACGTTGTTGTTATTGTTGTTGTTTATTTGACGTTGTTGTTGTTGATGTTATTCATTTGACGTTGTTGTTGTTGTTGTTGTTGTTTATTTGACGTTGTTGTTGTTGTTTATTTGACGTAGTTGTTGTTGTTGTTTTTGTTGTTTATTTGATGTTGTTGTTGTTATTTATTTGACGTTGTTGTTATTGACGTTGTTGTTGTTATTTATTTGACGTTGTTGTTGTTGTTGTTTATTTGATGTTGTTAATGTTGTTGACATTGTTGTTGTTGTTTTTGTTGTTTATTTGGCGTTGTTGTTGTTATTGTTTATTTGACGTTGTTGTTGTTTATTTGACGTTGTTGTTGTTGTTGTTTATTTGACGTTGTTGTTGTTGTTTATTTGACGTTGTTGTTGTTGTTGTTTATTTGACTTTGTTGTTCTTGTTGTTATTTAATTGACGTTGTTGTTGTTGTTGTTGTTGTTTATTAGACGTTGTTGTTGTTGTTGTTTATTTGACGTTGTTATTGTTGTTTATTTGACGTTGTTTTTGTTATTTGACGTTGTTGTTGTTGTTGTTGTATTTGTTGTTGTTGTTGTTGTTGCTTATTTTACATTGTTGTTGTTGTTTATTTGATGTTGTTGTTGCTGTTGTTTATATGACGTTGTTATTGTCGTTGTTGTTGTTTATTTGACGTTGTCGTTGTCGTTGTTGTTGTTGTTTATTTGACATTGTTGTTGTTGTTGACGTTGTTGTTGTTGTTTATTAGACGTTGTTGTTGTTGTTGTTTATTTGACGTTGTTATTGTTGTTTATTTGACGTTGTTTTTGTTATTTGACGTTGTTGTTGTTGTTGTTGTTGCTTATTTGACATTGTTGCTGTTATTTATATGACGTTGTTGTTGTTGTTGTTGTTTATTTGACGTTGTCGTTGTTGTTGTTGTTTATTTGACGTTGTTGTTGTTGTTGACGTTGTTGTTGTTGTTGTTGTTGTTTATTTGACGTTGTTGTTGTTGTTGTTGTTTATTTGACGTTGTTGTTGTTGTTTTTGTTGTTTATTTCACGTTGTTGGTTTTATTTGACGTTGTTGTTGTTGTATTTATTGTTGTTGTTGTTGTTGTTGTTTGTTTGACGTTGTTGTTGTTTTTTATTTGACGTTGTTGTTATTGACATTGTTGTTGTTGTTTATTTGACATTGTTGTTGTTGTTGTTTATTTGACGTAGTTGTTGTTATTGACGTTGTTGTTATTGTTTATTTGACGTTTTTGTTGTTACTGATGTTATTGTTGTTGTTGTTTTTAATTTGACGTTGTTGTTGTTCTTTATTTGACGTTGTTGTTGTTGTTGTTTATTTGACATTGTTGTTGTTATTTTTGTTGTTTATTTCACGTTGTTGGTTTTATTTGACGTTGTTGTTGTTGTATTTGTTGTTGTTGTTGTTGTTGTTTGTTTGACGTTGTTGTTGTTTTTTATTTGACGTTGTTGTTATTGACATTGTTGTTGTTGTTTATTTGACATTGTTGTTGTTGTTTATTTGACGTAGTTGTTGTTATTGACGTTGTTGTTATTGTTTATTTGACATTTTTGTTGTTACTGATGTTATTGTTGTTGTTGTTTTTTATTTGACGTTGTTGTTGTTGTTGTTTATTTGACGTTGTTGTTGTTGTTTATTTGATGTTGTTGTTGTTGTTGTTTATTTGACGTTGTTGTTGTTGTTTATTTGACGTTGTTGTTGTTGTTGTTTATTTGACATTGTTGTTGTTGTTATTTATTTGACGTTGTTGTTGTTGTTGTTATTGTTTATTTGACGTTGTTGTTGTTGTTGTTTATTTGACGTTGATATTGTTATTTATTTAACGTTGTTCTTGTTATTTGACGTTGTTATTGTTGTATTTGTTGTTGTTGTTTTTGTTGCTTATTTGATGTTGTTGTTATTGTTGCTATTAATTTGACGTTGTTGTTGTTGTTGTTTATTTGACGTTGTTGTTGTTTATTTGACGTTGTTGTTATTTATTTGACGTTGTTGTTGTTGTTGTTGTTTAATTGACGTTGTTGTTGTTGTATTTGTTGTTGTTATTATTGTTGTTGCTTATTTGACGTTGTTGTTATTGTTGTTGTTTATTTGACGTTGTTGTTGTTGATGTTATTCATTTGACGTTGTTGTTGTTGTTTATTTGACGTTGTTGTTGTTGTTGTTTATTTGACGTAGTTGTTGTTGTTGTTTTTGTTGTTTATTTGATGTTGTTGTTGTTATTTATTTGACGTTGTTGTTATTGACGTTGTTGTTGTTATTTATTTGACGTTGTTGTTGTTGTTGTTTATTTGATGTTGTTAATGTTGTTGACATTGTTGTTGCTGTTTTTGTTGTTTATTTGGCGTTGTTGTTGTTGTTGTTGTTATTATTGTTGGTGTTGGTGTTGTTGTTATTGTTTATTTGACGTTGTTGTTGTTTATTTGACGTTGTTGTTGTTGTTGTTTATTTGACGTTGTTGATGTTATTTATTTGACGTTGTTGTTGTTGTTGTTGTTTATTTGACTTTGTTGTTCTTGTTGTTATTTATTTGACGTTGTTGTTGTTGTTGTTGTTTATTAGACGTTGTTGTTGTTGTTGTTTATTTGACGTTGTTATTGTTGTTTATTTGACGTTGTTTTTGTTATTTGACGTTGTTGTTGTTGTTGTTGTATTTGTTGTTGTTGTTGTTGTTGCTTATTTGACATTGTTGTTGTTGTTTATTTGATGTTGTTGTTGCTGTTGTTTATATGACGTTGTTGTTGTCGTTGTTGTTGTTTATTTGACGTTGTCGTTGTTGTTGTTGTTGTTGTTTATTTGACGTTGTTGTTGTTGTTGACGTTGTTGTTGTTGTTTATTTGACGTTGTTGTTGTTGTTGTTTATTTGACGTTGTTGTTGTTTTTGTTGTTTATTTCACGTTGTTGTTGTTATTTGACGTTGTTGTTGTTGTATTTGTTGTTGTTGTTGTTGTTATTTATTTGACGTTGTATTTGTTGTTGTTGTTGTTGTTGTTGTTTATTTGACGTTGTTGTTGTTGTTGTTTATTTGACGTTGTTAATGTTGTTGACATTGTTGTTGTTGTTTTTGTTGTTTGTTTGACGTTGTTGTTGTTGTTGTTGTTGTTGTTTTTGTTATTCTTATTGTTGTTGTTGTTGTTGTTTATTTGACGTTGTTGTTTTTGTTGTTGTTTATTTGACGTTGTTGTTGTTGTTGTTTTTGTTTATTTGACGTTGTTGTTGTTGTTGTTGTTTATTTGACGTTGTTGTTGTTGTTGTTGTTGTTGTTGTTGTTGTTTATTTGACGTTGTTCTTGTTGTTGTTTATTTGACGTTGTTGTTGTTGTTTATTTGACATTGTTGTTGTTGTTGTTGACGTTGTTGTTGTTGTTGTTTATTTGACGTTGTTGTTGTTGTTGTTGTTTATTTGATGTTGTTTATTTGACGTTGTTGTTGTTTTTTATTTGATGTTGTTGTTGTTGACATTGTTGTTGTTGTTTTTTATTTGATGTTGTTGTTGTTGACATTGTTGTTGTTGTTGTTTATTTGATGTTGTTGTTGTTGTTGTTTATTTGACGTAGTTGTTGTTTAGTTGACGTTTTTGATGTTGTTGATGTTATTGTTGGTGTTGTTTTTTATTTGACGTTGTTGTTGTTGTTGTTGTTTGTTTGACGTTGTTGTTGTTGTTGTTTATTTGACGTTGTTGTTGTTGTTGTTGTTTATTTGACGTTGTTGTTGTTGTTTATTTGACGTTGTTGTTGTTGTTGTTTATTTGACGTTGTTGTTGTTGTTTATTTGACGTTGTTGTTGTTGTTGTTTATTTGATGTTGTTGTTGTTGTTTATTTGACGTTGTGGTTGTTGTTTATTTGACGTTGATGTTGTTGTTGTTTATTTGACATTGTTGTTGTTGTTATTTATTTGACGTTGTTGTTGTTGTTGTTATTGTTTATTTGACGTTGTTGTTGTTGTTGTTTATTTGACGTTGTTATTGTTATTTATTTAACGTTGTTCTTGTTATTTGACGTTGTTATTGTTGTATTTGTTGTTGTTGTTATTGTTGCTTATTTGATGTTGTTGTTATTGTTGCTATTTATTTGACGTTGTGGTTGTTGTTGTTTATTTGACGTTGTTGTTATTTATTTGACGTTGTTGTTGTTGTTGTATTTGTTGTTGTTGTTGTTGTTGTTTGTTTGGCGTTGTTGTTGTTTTTTATTTGACGTTGTTGTTATTGACATTGTTGTTGTTGTTTATTTGACATTGTTGTTGTTGTTTATTTGACGTAGTTGTTGTTATTGACGTTGTTGTTATTGTTTATTTGACGTTTTTGTTGTTACTGATGTTATTGTTGTTGTTGTTTTTTATTTGACGTTGTTGTTGTTGTTTATTTGACGTTGTTGTTGTTGTTGTTTATTTGATGTTGTTGTTGTTGTTGTTTACTTGACGTTGTTGTTGTTGTTGTTGTTGTTATTGTTTATTTGACGTTGTTGTTGTTGTTGTTTATTTGACGTTGTTATTGTTATTTATTTAACGTTGTTCTTGTTATTTGACGTTGTTATTGTTGTATTTGTTGTTGTTGTTATTGTTGCTTATTTGATGTTGTTGTTATTGTTGCTATTAATTTGACGTTGTTGTTGTTGTTGTTTATTTGACGTTGTTGTTATTTATTTGACGTTGTTGTTGTTGTTGTTGTTTAATTGACGTTGTTGTTGTTGTATTTGTTGTTGTTATTATTGTTGTTGCTTATTTGACGTTGTTGTTATTGTTGTTGTTTATTTGACGTTGTTGTTGTTGATGTTATTCATTTGACGTTGTTGTTGTTGTTGTTGTTTATTTGACGTTGTTGTTGTTGTTGTTGTTTATTTGACGTAGTTGTTGTTGTTGTTTTTGTTGTTTATTTGATGTTGTTGTTGTTATTTATTTGACGTTGTTGTTATTGACGTTGTTGTTGTTATTTATTTGACGTTGTTGTTGTTGTTGTTGTTTATTTGATGTTGTTAATGTTGTTGACATTGTTGTTGCTGTTTTTGTTGTTTATTTGGCGTTGTTGTTGTTGTTGTTGTTATTATTGTTGGTGTTGGTGTTGTTGTTATTGTTTATTTGACGTTGTTGTTGTTTATTTGACGTTGTTGATGTTGTTTATTTGACGTTGTTGTTGTTGTTTATTTGACTTTGTTGTTCTTGTTGTTATTTATTTGACGTTGTTGTTGTTGTTGTTGTTTATTAGACTTTGTTGTTGTTGTTGTTTATTTGACGTTGTTATTGTTGTTTATTTGACGTTGTTTTTGTTATTTGACATTGTTGTTGTTGTATTTGTTGTTGTTGTTGTTGCTTATTTGACATTGTTGTTGTTGTTTATTTGATGTTGTTGTTGCTGTTGTTTATATGACGTTGTTGTTGTCGTTTTTGTTTTGTATTTGACGTTGTCGTTGTCGTTGTTGTTGTTGTTTATTTGACGTTGTTGTTGTTGTTGACGTTGTTGTTGTTGTTTATTTGACGTTGTTGTTGTTGTTGTTTATTTGACGTTGTTGTTGTTTTTGTTGTTTATTTCACGTTGTTGTTGTTATTTGACGTTGTTGTTGTTGTATTTGTTGTTGTTGTTGTTGTTGTTTATTTGACGTTGTATTTGTTGTTGTTGTTGTTGTTGTTTATTTGACGTTGTTGTTGTTGTTGTTGTTTATTTGACGTTGTTAATGTTGTTGACATTGTTGTTGTTGTTTTTGTTGTTTGTTTGACGTTGTTGTTGTTGTTGTTGTTGTTTTTGTTATTGTTATTGTTGTTGTTGTTGTTGTTTTTGTTATTGTTATTGTTGTTGTTGTTGTTGTTTATTTGACGTTGTTGTTTGTTGTAGTTTATTTGACGTTGTTGTTGTTGTTTATTTGACGTTGTTGTTGTTGTTATTGTTTATTTGACGTTGTTGTTGTTGTTTTT
This sequence comes from Vicia faba, assembly GCA_948472305.1. NCBI lineage: Eukaryota > Viridiplantae > Streptophyta > Magnoliopsida > Fabales > Fabaceae > Vicia > Vicia faba. Next base: position 295,464,725 of record OX451741.1, read on the forward strand.
GTTTATTTGACGTTGTTGTTGTTGTTGTTTATTTGACGTTGTTGTTGTTGTTGTTGTTGTTGTTTATTTGACGTTGACGTTGTTGTTGTTGTTGTTTATTTGACGTTGTTGTTGTTGTTGTTTATTTGACATTGTTGTTGTTGTTGTTGACGTTGTTGTTGTTGATGTTTATTTGACGTTGTTGTTGTTGTTGTTGTTTATTTGATGTTGTTTATTTGACGTTGTTGTTGTTTTTTATTTGATGTTGTTGTTGTTGACATTGTTGTTGTTGTTGTTTATTTGATGTTGTTGTTGTTGTTGTTTATTTGACGTAGTTGTTGTTTAGTTGACGTTTTTGTTGTTGTTATTGTTATTGTTGTTGTTGTTTTTTATTTGACGTTGTTGTTGTTGTTTGTTTGACGTTGTTGTTGTTGTTTATTTGACGTTGTTGTTGTTGTTGTTTATTTGACGTTGTTGTTGTTGTTTATTTGACGTTGTTGTTGTTGTTGTTGTTGTTTATTTGACGTTGTTGTTGTTGTTGTTTATTTGACGTTGTTGTTGTTGTTGTTTATTTGATGTTGTTGTTGTTGTTTATTTGACGTTGTTGTTGTTGTTTATTTGACGTTGATGTTGTTGTTGTTTATTTGACATTGTTGTTGTTGTTATTTATTTGACGTTGTTGTTGTTGTTGTTATTGTTTATTTGACGTTGTTGTTGTTATTTATTTGACGTTGTTATTGTTATTTATTTAACGTTGTTCTTGTTATTTGACGTTGTTATTGTTGTATTTGTTGTTGTTGTTATTGTTGTTTATTTGACGTTGTTGTTGTTGTTTATTTGACGTTGTTGTTGTTGTTGTTTATTTGATGTTGTTGTTGTTGTTTATTTGACGTTGTGGTTGTTGTTTATTTGACGTTGATGTTGTTGTTGTTTATTTGACATTGTTGTTGTTGTTATTTATTTGACGTTGTTGTTGTTGTTGTTATTGTTTATTTGACGTTGTTGTTGTTGTTGTTTATTTGACGTTGTTATTGTTATTTATTTAACGTTGTTCTTGTTATTTGACATTGTTATTGTTGTATTTGTTGTTGTTGTTATTGTTGCTTATTTGATGTTGTTGTTATTGTTGCTATTTATTTGACGTTGTGGTTGTTGTTGTTTATTTGACGTTGTTGTTATTTATTTGACGTTGTTGTTGTTGTTGTTGTATTTGTTGTTGTTGTTGTTGTTGTTTGTTTGGCGTTGTTGTTGTTTTTTATTTGACGTTGTTGTTATTGACATTGTTGTTGTTGTTTATTTGACATTGTTGTTGTTGTTTATTTGACGTAGTTGTTGTTATTGACGTTGTTGTTATTGTTTATTTGACGTTTTTGTTGTTACTGATGTTATTGTTGTTGTTGTTTTTTATTTGACGTTGTTGTTGTTGTTGTTTATTTGACGTTGTTGTTGTTGTTGTTTATTTGATGTTGTTGTTGTTGTTGTTTATTTGATGTTGTTGTTGTTGTTGTTTATTTGACGTTGTGGTTGTTGTTTATTTGACGTTGATGTTGTTGTTGTTTATTTGACATTGTTGTTGTTGTTATTTATTTGACGTTGTTGTTGTTGTTGTTGTTATTGTTTATTTGACGTTGTTGTTGTTGTTGTTTATTTGACGTTGTTATTGTTATTTATTTAACGTTGTTCTTGTTATTTGACGTTGTTATTGTTGTATTTGTTGTTGTTGTTATTGTTGCTTATTTGATGTTGTTGTTATTGTTGCTATTAATTTGACGTTGTTGTTGTTGTTTATTTGACGTTGTTGTTATTTATTTGACGTTGTTGTTGTTGTTGTTTAATTGACGTTGTTGTTGTTGTATTTGTTGTTGTTATTATTGTTGTTGCTTATTTGACGTTGTTGTTATTGTTGTTGTTTATTTGACGTTGTTGTTGTTGATGTTATTCATTTGACGTTGTTGTTGTTGTTGTTGTTGTTTATTTGACGTTGTTGTTGTTGTTGTTGTTTATTTGACGTAGTTGTTGTTATTGTTTTTGTTGTTTATTTGATGTTGTTGTTGTTATTTATTTGACGTTGTTGTTATTGACGTTGTTGTTGTTATTTATTTGACGTTGTTGTTGTTGTTTATTTGATGTTGTTAATGTTGTTGACATTGTTGTTGCTGTTTTTGTTGTTTATTTGGCGTTGTTGTTGTTGTTGTTGTTATTATTGTTGGTGTTGGTGTTGTTGTTATTGTTTATTTGACGTTGTTGTTGTTTATTTGACGTTGTTGATGTTGTTTATTTGACGTTGTTGTATTTGTTGTTTATTTGACTATGTTGTTCTTGTTGTTATTTATTTGACGTTGTTGTTGTTGTTGTTGTTGTTTATTAGACGTTGTTGTTGTTGTTGTTTATTTGACGTTGTTATTGTTGTTTATTTGACGTTGTTTTTGTTATTTGACATTGTTGTTGTTGTTGTATTTGTTGTTGTTGTTGTTGCTTATTTGACATTGTTGTTGTTGTTTATTTGATGTTATTGTTGCTGTTGTTTATATGACGTTGTTGTTGTCGTTGTTGTTGTTTATTTGACGTTGTCGTTGTCGTCGTTGTTGTTGTTTATTTGACGTTGTTGTTGTTGTTGACGTTGTTGTTGTTGTTTATTTGACGTTGTTGTTGTTGTTGTTTATTTGACGTTGTTGTTGTTTTTGTTGTTTATTTCACGTTGTTGTTGTTATTTGACGTTGTTGTTGTTGTATTTGTTGTTGTTGTTGTTGTTTATTTGACGTTGTATTTGTTGTTGTTGTTGTTGTTGTTTATTTGACGTTGTTGTTGTTGTTGTTGTTTATTTGACGTTGTTAATGTTGTTGACATTGTTGTTGTTGTTTTTGTTGTTTGTTTGACGTTGTTGTTGTTGTTTTTGTTGTTGTTTTTGTTATTGTTATTGTTGTTGTTGTTGTTGTTTATTTGACATTGTTGTTGTTGTTGTTTATTTGACGTTGTTGTTGTTGTTTTTGTTTATTTGGCGTTGTTGTTGTTGTTGTTTATTTGACGTTGTTGTTGTTGTTGTTGTTGTTGTTTATTTGACGTTGTTGTTGTTGTTGTTTATTTGACGTTGTTATTGTTATTTATTTAACGTTGTTCTTGTTATTTGACGTTGTTATTGTTGTATTTGTTGTTGTTGTTATTGTTGCTTATTTGATGTTGTTGTTATTGTTGCTATTAATTTGACGTTGTTGTTGTTGTTGTTTATTTGACGTTGTTGTTATTTATTTGACGTTGTTGTTGTTGTTGTTGTTTAATTGACGTTGTTGTTGTTGTATTTTTTGTTGTTATTATTGTTGTTGCTTATTTGACGTTGTTGTTATTGTTGTTGTTTATTTGACGTTGTTGTTGTTGATGTTATTCATTTGACGTTGTTGTTGTTGTTGTTGTTTATTTGACGTTGTTGTTGTTGTTGTTGTTGTTTATTTGACGTAGTTGTTGTTGTTGTTTTTGTTGTTTATTTGATGTTGTTGTTGTTATTTATTTGACGTTGTTGTTATTGACGTTGTTGTTGTTATTTATTTGACGTTGTTGTTGTTGTTGTTGTTTATTTGATGTTGTTAATGTTGTTGACATTGTTGTTGCTGTTTTTGTTGTTTATTTGGCGTTGTTGTTGTTGTTGTTGTTATTATTGTTGGTGTTGGTGTTGTTGTTATTGTTTATTTGACGTTGTTGTTGTTTATTTGACGTTGTTGATGTTGTTTATTTGACGTTGTTGTTGTTGTTTATTTGACTTTGTTGTTCTTGTTGTTATTTATTTGACGTTGTTGTTGTTGTTGTTGTTTATTAGACTTTGTTGTTGTTGTTGTTTATTTGACGTTGTTATTGTTGTTTATTTGACGTTGTTTTTGTTATTTGACATTGTTGTTGTTGTATTTGTTGTTGTTGTTGTTGCTTATTTGACATTGTTGTTGTTGTTTATTTGATGTTGTTGTTGCTGTTGTTTATATGACGTTGTTGTTGTCGTTTTTGTTTTGTATTTGACGTTGTCGTTGTCGTTGTTGTTGTTGTTTATTTGACGTTGTTGTTGTTGTTGACGTTGTTGTTGTTGTTTATTTGACGTTGTTGTTGTTGTTTATTTGACGTTGTTGTTGTTTTTGTTGTTTATTTCACGTTGTTGTTGTTATTTGACGTTGTTGTTGTTGTATTTGTTTATGTTGTTGTTGTTTATTTGACGTTGTATTTGTTGTTGTTGTTGTTGTTGTTTATTTGACGTTGTTGTTGTTGTTGTTGTTTATTTGACGTTGTTAATGTTGTTGACATTGTTGTTGTTGTTTTTGTTGTTTGTTTGACGTTGTTGTTGTTGTTGTTGTTGTTTTTGTTATTGTTATTGTTGTTGTTGTTGTTGTTTTTGTTATTGTTATTGTTGTTGTTGTTGTTGTTTATTTGACGTTGTTGTTTGTTGTTGTTTATTTGACGTTGTTGTTGTTGTTTATTTGACGTTGTTGTTGTTGTTGTTGTTTATTTGACGTTGTTGTTGTTGTTTTTGTTTATTTGACGTTGTTGTTGTTGTTGTTTATTTGACGTTGTTGTTGTTGTTGTTGTTGTTGTTTATTTGACGTTGACGTTGTTGTTGTTGTTGTTTATTTGACGTTGTTGTTGTTGTTGTTTATTTGACATTGTTGTTGTTGTTGTTGACGTTGTTGTTGTTGATGTTTATTTGACGTTGTTGTTGTTGTTGTTTATTTGATGTTGTTTATTTGACGTTGTTGTTGTTTTTTATTTGATGTTGTTGTTGTTGACATTGTTGTTGTTGTTGTTTATTTGATGTTGTTGTTGTTGTTGTTTATTTGACGTAGTTGTTGTTTAGTTGACGTTTTTGTTGTTGTTATTGTTATTGTTGTTGTTGTTTTTTATTTGACGTTGTTGTTGTTGTTTGTTTGACGTTGTTGTTGTTGTTGTTTATTTGACGTTGTTGTTGTTGTTGTTTATTTGACGTTGTTGTTGTTGTTTATTTGACGTTGTTGTTGTTGTTGTTGTTGTTGTTGTTGTTGTTTATTTGACGTTGTTGTTGTTGTTGTTTATTTGACGTTGTTGTTGTTGTTGTTTATTTGATGTTGTTGTTGTTGTTTATTTGACGTTGTTGTTGTTGTTTATTTGACGTTGATGTTGTTGTTGTTTATTTGACATTGTTGTTGTTGTTATTTATTTGACGTTGTTGTTGTTGTTGTTATTGTTTATTTGACGTTGTTGTTGTTATTTATTTGACGTTGTTATTGTTATTTATTTAACGTTGTTCTTGTTATTTGACGTTGTTATTGTTGTATTTGTTGTTGTTGTTATTGTTGTTTATTTGACGTTGTTGTTGTTGTTTATTTGACGTTGTTGTTGTTGTTGTTTATTTGATGTTGTTGTTGTTGTTTATTTGACGTTGTGGTTGTTGTTTATTTGACGTTGATGTTGTTGTTGTTTATTTGACATTGTTGTTGTTGTTATTTATTTGACGTTGTTGTTGTTGTTGTTATTGTTTATTTGACGTTGTTGTTGTTGTTGTTTATTTGACGTTGTTATTGTTATTTATTTACCGTTGTTCTTGTTATTTGACATTGTTATTGTTGTATTTGTTGTTGTTGTTATTGTTGCTTATTTGATGTTGTTGTTATTGTTGCTATTTATTTGACGTTGTGGTTGTTGTTGTTTATTTGACGTTGTTGTTATTTATTTGACGTTGTTGTTGTTGTTGTTGTATTTGTTGTTGTTGTTGTTGTTGTTTGTTTGGCGTTGTTGTTGTTTTTTATTTGACGTTGTTGTTATTGACATTGTTGTTGTTGTTTATTTGACATTGTTGTTGTTGTTTATTTGACGTAGTTGTTGTTATTGACGTTGTTGTTATTGTTTATTTGACGTTTTTGTTGTTACTGATGTTATTGTTGTTGTTGTTTTTTATTTGACGTTGTTGTTGTTGTTGTTTATTTGACGTTGTTGTTGTTGTTGTTGTTTATTTGATGTTGTTGTTGTTGTTGTTTATTTGATGTTGTTGTTGTTGTTTATTTGACGTTGTGGTTGTTGTTTATTTGACGTTGATGTTGTTGTTGTTTATTTGACATTGTTGTTGTTGTTATTTATTTGACGTTGTTGTTGTTGTTGTTGTTATTGTTTATTTGACGTTGTTGTTGTTGTTGTTTATTTGACGTTGTTATTGTTATTTATTTAACGTTGTTCTTGTTATTTGACGTTGTTATTGTTGTATTTGTTGTTGTTGTTATTGTTGCTTATTTGATGTTGTTGTTATTGTTGCTATTAATTTGACGTTGTTGTTGTTGTTTATTTGACGTTGTTGTTATTTATTTGACGTTGTTGTTGTTGTTGTTTAATTGACGTTGTTGTTGTTGTATTTGTTGTTGTTATTATTGTTGTTGCTTATTTGACGTTGTTGTTATTGTTGTTGTTTATTTGACGTTGTTGTTGTTGATGTTATTCATTTGACGTTGTTGTTGTTGTTGTTGTTTATTTGACGTTGTTGTTGTTGTTGTTGTTTATTTGACGTAGTTGTTGTTATTGTTTTTGTTGTTTATTTGATGTTGTTGTTGTTATTTATTTGACGTTGTTGTTATTGACGTTGTTGTTGTTATTTATTTGACGTTGTTGTTGTTGTTTATTTGATGTTGTTAATGTTGTTGACATTGTTGTTGCTGTTTTTGTTGTTTATTTGGCGTTGTTGTTGTTGTTGTTGTTATTATTGTTGGTGTTGGTGTTGTTGTTATTGTTTATTTGACGTTGTTGTTGTTTATTTGACGTTGTTGATGTTGTTTATTTGACGTTGTTGTATTTGTTGTTTATTTGACTTTGTTGTTCTTGTTGTTATTTATTTGACGTTGTTGTTGTTGTTGTTGTTGTTTATTAGACGTTGTTGTTGTTGTTGTTTATTTGACGTTGTTATTGTTGTTTATTTGACGTTGTTTTTGTTATTTGACATTGTTGTTGTTGTTGTATTTGTTGTTGTTGTTGTTGCTTATTTGACATTGTTGTTGCTGTTTATTTGATGTTATTGTTGCTGTTGTTTATATGACGTTGTTGTTGTCGTTGTTGTTGTTTATTTGACGTTGTCGTTGTCGTTGTTGTTGTTGTTTATTTGACGTTGTTGTTGTTGTTGACGTTGTTGTTGTTGTTTATTTGACGTTGTTGTTGTTGTTGTTTATTTGACGTTGTTGTTGTTTTTGTTGTTTATTTCACGTTGTTGTTGTTATTTGACGTTGTTGTTGTTGTATTTGTTGTTGTTGTTGTTGTTTATTTGACGTTGTATTTGTTGTTGTTGTTGTTGTTGTTTATTTGACGTTGTTGTTGTTGTTGTTTATTTGACGTTGTTAATGTTGTTGACATTGTTGTTGTTGTTTTTGTTGTTTGTTTGACGTTGTTGTTGTTGTTTTTGTTGTTGTTTTTGTTATTGTTATTGTTGTTGTTGTTGTTGTTTGTTTGACGTTGTTGTTGTTGTTGTTGTTTATTTGACGTTGTTGTTGTTGTTTTTGTTTATTTGGCGTTGTTGTTGTTGTTGTTTATTTGACGTTGTTGTTGTTGTTGTTGTTGTTGTTGTTTATTTGACGTTGTTGTTGTTGTTGTTGTTTATTTGACGTTGTTGTTGTTGTTGTTTATTTGACATTGTTGTTGTTGTTGTTGACGTTGTTGTTGTTGATGTTTATTTGACGTTGTTGTTGTTGTTGTTTATTTGATGTTGTTTATTTGACGTTGTTGTTGTTTTTTATTTGATGTTGTTGTTGTTGACATTGTTGTTGTTGTTGTTTATTTGATGTTGTTGTTGTTGTTTATTTGACGTAGTTGTTGTTTAGTTGACGTTTTTGTTGTTGTTATTGTTATTGTTGTTGTTGTTTTTTATTTGACGTTGTTGTTGTTGTTGTTTGTTTGACGTTGTTGTTGTTGTTGTTGTTTATTTGACGTTGTTGTTGTTGTTGTTTATTTGACGTTGTTGTTGTTGTTTATTTGACGTTGTTGTTGTTGTTGTTGTTGTTGTTGTTTATTTGACGTTGTTGTTGTTGTTGTTTATTTGACGTTGTTGTTGTTGTTGTTTATTTGACGTTGTTGTTGTTGTTGTTGTTGTTGTTGTTTATTTGACGTTGTTGTTGTTGTTGTTTATTTGACGTTGTTGTTGTTGTTGTTTATTTGATGTTGTTGTTGTTGTTTATTTGACGTTGTTGTTGTTGTTTATTTGACGTTGATGTTGTTGTTGTTTATTTGACATTGTTGTTGTTGTTATTTATTTGACGTTGTTGTTGTTGTTATTGTTTATTTGACGTTGTTGTTGTTGTTGTTTATTTGACGTTGTTATTGTTATTTATTTAACGTTGTTCTTGTTATTTGACGTTGTTATTGTTGTATTTGTTGTTGTTGTTATTGTTGCTTATTTGATGTTGTTGTTATTGTTGCTATTAATTTGACGTTGTTGTTGTTGTTTATTTGACGTTGTTGTTATTTATTTGACGTTGTTGTTGTTGTTGTTTAATTGACGTTGTTGTTGTTGTATTTGTTGTTGTTATTATTGTTGTTGCTTATTTGACGTTGTTGTTATTGTTGTTGTTTATTTGACGTTGTTGTTGTTGAGGTTATTCATTTGACGTTGTTGTTGTTGTTGTTGTTTATTTGACGTTGTTGTTGTTGTTGTTGTTTATTTGACGTAGTTGTTGTTATTGTTTTTGTTGTTTATTTGATGTTGTTGTTGTTATTTATTTGACGTTGTTGTTATTGATGTTGTTGTTGTTATTTATTTGACGTTGTTGTTGTTGTTGTTTATTTGATGTTGTTAATGTTGTTGACATTGTTGTTGTTGTTTTTGTTGTTTATTTGGCGTTGTTGTTGTTGTTGTTGTTATTATTGTTGGTGTTGGTGTTGTTGTTATTGTTTATTTGACGTTGTTGTTGTTTATTTGACGTTGTTGATGTTGTTTATTTGACGTTGTTGTTGTTGTTGTTTATTTGACTTTGTTGTTCTTGTTGTTATTTATTTGACGTTGTTGTTGTTGTTGTTGTTGTTTATTAGACGTTGTTGTTGTTGTTGTTTATTTGACGTTGTTATTGTTGTTTATTTGACGTTGTTTTTGTTATTTGACATTGTTGTTGTTGTTTTATTTGTTGTTGTTGTTGTTGCTTATTTGACATTGTTGTTGTTGTTTATTTGATGTTATTGTTGCTGTTGTTTATATGACGTTGTTGTTGTCGTTGTTGTTGTTTATTTGACGTTGTCGTTGTCGTTGTTGTTGTTGTTTATTTGACGTTGTTGTTGTTGTTGACGTTGTTGTTGTTGTTTATTTGACGTTGTTGTTGTTGTTGTTTATTTGACGTTGTTGTTGTTTTTGTTGTTTATTTCACGTTGTTGTTGTTATTTGACGTTGTTGTTGTTGTATTTGTTGTTGTTGTTGTTGTTTATTTGACGTTGTATTTGTTGTTGTTGTTGTTTATTTGACGTTGTTGTTGTTGTTGTTGTTGTTTATTTGACGTTGTTAATGTTGTTGACATTGTTGTTGTTGTTTTTGTTGTTTGTTTGACGTTGTTGTTGTTGTTTTTGTTGTTGTTTTTGTTATTGTTATTGTTGTTGTTGTTGTTGTTTATTTGACGTTGTTGTTGTTGTTGTTTATTTGACGTTGTTGTTGTTGTTTTTGTTTATTTGGCGTTGTTGTTGTTGTTGTTTATTTGACGTTGTTGTTGTTGTTGTTGTTGTTGTTGTTTATTTGACGTTGTTGTTGTTGTTGTTTATTTGACGTTGTTGTTGTTGTTGTTTATTTGACATTGTTGTTGTTGTTGTTGACGTTGTTGTTGTTGATGTTTATTTGACGTTGTTGTTGTTGTTGTTTATTTGATGTTGTTTATTTGACGTTGTTGTTGTTTTTTATTTGATGTTGTTGTTGTTGACATTGTTGTTGTTGTTGTTTATTTGATGTTGTTGTTGTTGTTTATTTGACGTAGTTGTTGTTTAGTTGACGTTTTTGTTGTTGTTATTGTTATTGTTGTTGTTGTTTTTTATTTGACGTTGTTGTTGTTGTTGTTTGTTTGACGTTGTTGTTGTTGTTGTTTATTTGACGTTGTTGTTGTTGTTGTTTATTTGACGTTGTTGTTGTTGTTTATTTGACGTTGTTGTTGTTGTTGTTGTTGTTTATTTGACGTTGTTGTTGTTGTTGTTTATTTGACGTTGTTGTTGTTGTTTATTTGACGTTGTTGTTGTTGTTGTTGTTGTTGTTTATTTGACGTTGTTGTTATTGTTGTTTATTTGACGTTGTTGTTGTTGTTGTTTATTTGATGTTGTTGTTGTTGTTTATTTGACGTTGTTGTTGTTGTTTATTTGACGTTGATGTTGTTGTTGTTTATTTGACATTGTTGTTGTTGTTATTTATTTGACGTTGTTGTTGTTGTTGTTGTTATTGTTTATTTGACGTTGTTGTTGTTATTTATTTGACGTTGTTATTGTTATTTATTTAACGTTGTTCTTGTTATTTGACGTTGTTATTGTTGTATTTGTTGTTGTTGTTATTGTTGTTTATTTGACGTTGTTGTTGTTGTTTATTTGACGTTGTTGTTGTTGTTGTTTATTTGATGTTGTTGTTGTTGTTTATTTGACGTTGTGGTTGTTGTTTATTTGACGTTGATGTTGTTGTTGTTTATTTGACATTGTTGTTGTTGTTATTTATTTGACGTTGTTGTTGTTGTTGTTATTGTTTATTTGACGTTGTTGTTGTTGTTGTTTATTTGACGTTGTTATTGTTATTTATTTAACGTTGTTCTTGTTATTTGACGTTGTTATTGTTGTATTTGTTGTTGTTGTTATTGTTGCTTATTTGATGTTGTTGTTATTGTTGCTATTTATTTGACGTTGTGGTTGTTGTTGTTTATTTGACGTTGTTGTTATTTATTTGACGTTGTTGTTGTTGTTGTTGTTGTTGTATTTGTTGTTGTTGTTGTTGTTGTTTGTTTGGCGTTGTTGTTGTTTTTTATTTGACGTTGTTGTTATTGACATTGTTGTTGTTGTTTATTTGACATTGTTGTTGTTGTTTATTTGACGTAGTTGTTGTTATTGACGTTGTTGTTATTGTTTATTTGACGTTTTTGTTGTTACTGATGTTATTGTTGTTGTTGTTTTTTATTTGACGTTGTTGTTGTTGTTTATTTGACGTTGTTGTTGTTGTTGTTTATTTGATGTTGTTGTTGTTGTTGTTTATTTGATGTTGTTGTTGTTGTTTATTTGACATTGTGGTTGTTGTTTATTTGACGTTGATGTTGTTGTTGTTTATTTGACATTGTTGTTGTTGTTATTTATTTGACGTTGTTGTTGTTGTTGTTGTTATTGTTTATTTGACGTTGTTGTTGTTGTTGTTTATTTGACGTTGTTATTGTTATTTATTTAACGTTGTTCTTGTTATTTGACGTTGTTATTGTTGTATTTGTTGTTGTTGTTATTGTTGCTTATTTGATGTTGTTGTTATTGTTGCTATTAATTTGACGTTGTTGTTGTTGTTTATTTGACGTTGTTGTTATTTATTTGACGTTGTTGTTGTTGTTGTTTAATTGACGTTGTTGTTGTTGTATTTGTTGTTGTTATTATTGTTGTTGCTTATTTGACGTTGTTGTTATTGTTGTTGTTTATTTGACGTTGTTGTTGTTGATGTTATTCATTTGACGTTGTTGTTGTTGTTGTTGTTTATTTGACGTTGTTGTTGTTGTTGTTGTTTATTTGACGTAGTTGTTGTTATTGTTTTTGTTGTTTATTTAATGTTGTTGTTGTTATTTATTTGACGTTGTTGTTATTGACGTTGTTGTTGTTATTTATTTGACGTTGTTGTTGTTGTTTATTTGATGTTGTTAATGTTGTTGACATTGTTGTTGCTGTTTTTGTTGTTTATTTGGCGTTGTTGTTGTTGTTGTTGTTATTATTGTTGGTGTTGGTGTTGTTGTTATTGTTTATTTGACGTTGTTGTTGTTTATTTGACGTTGTTGATGTTGTTTATTTGACGTTGTTGTATTTGTTGTTTATTTGACTTTGTTGTTCTTGTTGTTATTTATTTGACGTTGTTGTTGTTGTTGTTGTTTATTAGACGTTGTTGTTGTTGTTGTTTATTTGACGTTGTTATTGTTGTTTATTTGACGTTGTTTTTGTTATTTGACATTGTTGTTGTTGTTGTATTTGTTGTTGTTGTTGTTGCTAATTTGACATTGTTGTTGTTGTTTATTTGATGTTATTGTTGCTGTTGTTTATATGACGTTGTTGTTGTTGTTGTTTATTTGACGTTGTCGTTGTCGTTGTTGTTGTTGTTTATTTGACGTTGTTGTTGTTGTTGACGTTGTTGTTGTTGTTTATTTGACGTTGTTGTTGTTGTTGTTTATTTGACGTTGTTGTTGTTTTTGTTGTTTATTTCACGTTGTTGTTGTTATTTGACGTTGTTGTTGTTGTATTTGTTGTTGTTGTTGTTGTTTATTTGACGTTGTATTTGTTGTTGTTGTTGTTGTTGTTTATTTGACGTTGTTGTTGTTGTTGTTGTTTATTTGACGTTGTTAATGTTGTTGACATTGTTGTTGTTGTTTTTGTTGTTTGTTTGACGTTGTTGTTGTTGTTTTTGTTGTTGTTTTTGTTATTGTTATTGTTGTTGTTGTTGTTGTTTATTTGACGTTGTTGTTGTTGTTGTTTATTTGACGTTGTTGTTGTTGTTTTTGTTTATTTGGCGTTGTTGTTGTTGTTGTTGTTTATTTGACGTTGTTGTTGTTGTTTATTTGACATTGTTGTTGTTGTTGTTGACGTTGTTGTTGTTGATGTTTATTTGACGTTGTTGTTGTTGTTGTTTATTTGATGTTGTTTATTTGACGTTGTTATTGTTTTTTATTTGATGTTGTTGTTGTTGACATTGTTGTTGTTGTTGTTTATTTGATGTTGTTGTTGTTGTTTATTTGACGTAGTTGTTGTTTAGTTGACGTTTTTGTTGTTGTTATTGTTATTGTTGTTGTTGTTTTTTATTTGACGTTGTTGTTGTTGTTGTTTGTTTGACGTTGTTGTTGTTGTTGTTTATTTGACGTTGTTGTTGTTGTTGTTTATTTGACGTTGTTGTTGTTGTTTATTTGACGTTGTTGTTGTTGTTGTTGTTGTTTATTTGACGTTGTTGTTGTTGTTGTTTATTTGACGTTGTTGTTGTTGTTTATTTGACGTTGTTGTTGTTGTTGTTGTTGTTGTTTATTTGACGTTGTTGTTGTTGTTGTTTATTTGACGTTGTTGTTGTTGTTGTTTATTTGATGTTGTTGTTGTTGTTTATTTGACGTTGTTGTTGTTGTTTATTTGACGTTGATGTTGTTGTTGTTTATTTGACATTGTTGTTGTTGTTATTTATTTGACGTTGTTGTTGTTGTTGTTATTGTTTATTTGACGTTGTTGTTGTTATTTATTTGACGTTGTTATTGTTATTTATTTAACGTTGTTCTTGTTATTTGACGTTGTTATTGTTGTATTTGTTGTTGTTGTTATTGTTGTTTATTTGACGTTGTTGTTGTTGTTTATTTGACGTTGTTGTTGTTGTTGTTTATTTGATGTTGTTGTTGTTGTTTATTTGACGTTGTGGTTGTTGTTTATTTGACGTTGATGTTGTTGTTGTTTATTTGACATTGTTGTTGTTGTTATTTATTTGACGTTGTTGTTGTTGTTGTTATTGTTTATTTGACGTTGTTGTTGTTGTTGTTTATTTGACGTTGTTATTGTTATTTATTTAACGTTGTTCTTGTTATTTGACGTTGTTATTGTTGTATTTGTTGTTGTTGTTATTGTTGCTTATTTGATGTTGTTGTTATTGTTGCTATTTATTTGACGTTGTGGTTGTTGTTGTTTATTTGACGTTGTTGTTATTTATTTGACGTTGTTGTTGTTGTTGTTGTTGTATTTGTTGTTGTTGTTGTTGTTTGTTTGGCGTTGTTGTTGTTTTTTATTTGACGTTGTTGTTATTGACATTGTTGTTGTTGTTTATTTGACATTGTTGTTGTTGTTTATTTGACGTAGTTGTTGTTATTGACGTTGTTGTTATTGTTTATTTGACGTTTTTGTTGTTACTGATGTTATTGTTGTTGTTGTTTTTTATTTGACGTTGTTGTTGTTGTTTATTTGACGTTGTTGTTGTTGTTGTTTATTTGACGTTGTTGTTGTTGTTGTTTATTTGATGTTGTTGTTGTTGTTTATTTGACGTTGTGGTTGTTGTTTATTTGACGTTGATGTTGTTGTTGTTTATTTGACGTTGTTGTTGTTGTTATTTATTTGACGTTGTTGTTGTTGTTGTTATTGTTTATTTGACGTTGTTGTTGTTGTTGTTTATTTGACGTTGTTATTGTTATTTATTTAACGTTGTTCTTGTTATTTGACGTTGTTATTGTTGTATTTGTTGTTGTTGTTATTGTTGCTTATTTGATGTTGTTGTTATTGTTGCTATTTATTTGACGTTGTTGTTGTTGTTTATTTGACGTTGTTGTTATTTATTTGACGTTGTTGTTGTTGTTGTTGTTGTTGTATTTGTTGTTGTTGTTGTTGTTGTTTGTTTGGCGTTGTTGTTGTTTTTTATTTGACGTTGTTGTTATTGACATTGTTGTTGTTGTTTATTTGACATTGTTGTTGTTGTTTATTTGACGTAGTTGTTGTTATTGACGTTGTTGTTATTGTTTATTTGACGTTTTTGTTGTTACTGATGTTATTGTTGTTGTTGTTTTTTATTTGACGTTGTTGTTGTTGTTTATTTGACGTTGTTGTTGTTGTTGTTTATTTGATGTTGTTGTTGTTGTTGTTTATTTGATGTTGTTGTTGTTGTTTATTTGACATTGTGGTTGTTGTTTATTTGACGTTGATGTTGTTGTTGTTTATTTGACGTTGTTGTTGTTGTTATTTATTTGACGTTGTTGTTGTTGTTGTTATTGTTTATTTGACGTTGTTGTTGTTGTTGTTTATTTGACGTTGTTATTGTTATTTATTTAACGTTGTTCTTGTTATTTGACGTTGTTATTGTTGTATTTGTTGTTGTTGTTATTGTTGCTTATTTGATGTTGTTGTTATTGTTGCTATTAATTTGACGTTGTTGTTGTTGTTTATTTGACGTTGTTGTTATTTATTTGACGTTGTTGTTGTTGTTGTTGTTTAATTGACGTTGTTGTTGTTGTATTTGTTGTTGTTATTATTGTTGTTGCTTATTTGACGTTGTTGTTATTGTTGTTGTTTATTTGACGTTGTTGTTGTTGATGTTATTCATTTGACGTTGTTGTTGTTGTTGTTGTTTATTTGACGTTGTTGTTGTTGTTGTTGTTTATTTGACGTAGTTGTTGTTATTGTTTTTGTTGTTTATTTGATGTTGTTGTTGTTATTTATTTGACGTTGTTGTTATTGACGTTGTTGTTGTTATTTATTTGACGTTGTTGTTGTTGTTGTTGTTTATTTGATGTTGTTAATGTTGTTGACATTGTTGTTGCTGTTTTTGTTGTTTATTTGGCGTTGTTGTTGTTGTTGTTGTTATTATTGTTGGTGTTGGTGTTGTTGTTATTGTTTATTTGACGTTGTTGTTGTTTATTTGACGTTGTTGATGTTGTTTATTTGACGTTGTTGTTGTTGTTGTTTATTTGACTTTGTTGTTCTTGTTGTTATTTATTTGACGTTGTTGTTGTTGTTGTTGTTTATTAGACGTTGTTGTTGTTGTTGTTTATTTGACGTTGTTATTGGTGTTTATTTGACGTTGTTTTTGTTATTTGACATTGTTGTTGTTGTTGTATTTGTTGTTGTTGTTGTTGCTTATTTGACATTGTTGTTGTTGTTTATTTGATGTTATTGTTGCTGTTGTTTATATGACATTGTTGTTGTCGTTGTTGTTGTTTATTTGACGTTGTCGTTGTCGTTGTTGTTGTTGTTTATTTGACGTTGTTGTTGTTGTTGACGTTGTTGTTGTTGTTTATTTGACGTTGTTGTTGTTGTTGTTTATTTGACGTTGTTGTTGTTTTTGTTGTTTATTTCACGTTGTTGTTGTTATTTGACGTTGTTGTTGTTGTATTTGTTGTTGTTGTTGTTGTTTATTTGACGTTGTATTTGTTGTTGTTGTTGTTGTTTATTTGACGTTGTTGTTGTTGTTGTTGTTTATTTGACGTTGTTAATGTTGTTGACATTGTTGTTGTTGTTTTTGTTGTTTGTTTGACGTTGTTGTTGTTGTTTTTGTTGTTGTTTTTGTTATTGTTATTGTTGTTGTTGTTGTTGTTTATTTGACGTTGTTGTTGTTGTTGTTGTTTTTGTTTATTTGGCGTTGTTGTTGTTGTTGTTTATTTGACGTTGTTGTTGTTGTTGTTGTTGTTGTTGTTGTTTATTTGACGTTGTTGTTGTTGTTGTTTATTTGACGTTGTTGTTGTTGTTGTTTATTTGACATTGTTGTTGTTGTTGTTGACGTTGTTGTTGTTGATGTTTATTTGACGTTGTTGTTGTTGTTGTTGTTTATTTGATGTTGTTTATTTGACGTTGTTGTTGTTTTTTATTTGATGTTGTTGTTGTTGACATTGTTGTTGTTGTTGTTTATTTGATGTTGTTGTTGTTGTTGTTTATTTGACGTAGTTGTTGTTTAGTTGACGTTTTTGTTGTTGTTATTGTTATTGTTGTTGTTGTTTTTTATTTGACGTTGTTGTTGTTGTTGTTTGTTTGACGTTGTTGTTGTTGTTGTTTATTTGACGTTGTTGTTGTTGTTGTTTATTTGACGTTGTTGTTGTTGTTTATTTGACGTTGTTGTTGTTGTTGTTGTTGTTGTTTATTTGACGTTGTTGTTGTTGTTGTTTATTTGACGTTGTTGTTGTTGTTTATTTGACGTTGTTGTTGTTGTTTATTTGACGTTGTTGTTGTTGTTGTTGTTGTTGTTGTTTATTTGACGTTGTTGTTGTTGTTGTTTATTTGACGTTGTTGTTGTTGTTGTTTATTTGATGTTGTTGTTGTTGTTTATTTGACATTGTTGTTGTTGTTTATTTGACGTTGATGTTGTTGTTATTTATTTGACATTGTTGTTGTTGTTATTTATTTGACGTTGTTGTTGTTGTTGTTATTGTTTATTTGACGTTGTTGTTGTTATTTATTTGACGTTGTTATTGTTATTTATTTAACGTTGTTCTTGTTATTTGACGTTGTTATTGTTGTATTTGTTGTTGTTGTTATTGTTGCTTATTTGATGTTGTTGTTATTGTTGCTATTTATTTGACGTTGTGGTTGTTGTTGTTATTTATTTGACGTTGTTGTTGTTGTTGTTGTTTAATTGACGTTGTTGTTGTTGTTGTATTTGTTGTTGTTATTATTGTTGGTGTTGGTGTTGTTGTTATTGTTTATTTGACGTTGTTGATGTTTATTTGACGTTGTTGATGTTGTTTATTTGACGTTGTTGTTGTTGTTGTTTATTTGACTTTGTTGTTCTTGTTGTTATTTATTTGACGCTGTTGTTGTTGTTGTTGTTGTTTATTAGACGTTGTTGTTGTTGTTGTTTATTTGACGTTGTTATTGTTGTTTATTTGACGTTATTTTTGTTATTTGACATTGTTGTTGTTGTTGTATTTGTTGTTGTTGTTGTTGCTTATTTGACATTGTTGTTGTTGTTTATTTGATGTTGTTGTTGCTGTTGTTTATATGACGTTGTTGTTGTCGTTGTTGTTGTTTATTTGACGTTGTCATTGTCGTTGTTGTTGTTGTTTATTTGACGCTGTTGTTGTTGTTGACGTTGTTGTTGTTGTTTATTTGACGTTGTTGTTGTTGTTGTTTATTTGACGTTGTTGTTGTTTTTGTTGTTTATTTCACGTTGTTGTTGTTATTTGACGTTGTTGTTGTTGTATTTGTTGTTGTTGTTGTTGTTTATTTGACGTTGTATTTGTTGTTGTTGTTGTTGTTTATTTGACGTTGTTGTTGTTGTTGTTTATTTGACGTTTTTAATGTTGTTGACATTGTTGTTGTTGTTTTTGTTGTTTGTTTGACGTTGTTGTTGTTGTTTTTGTTGTTGTTTTTGTTATTGTTATTGTTGTTGTTGTTGTTGTTTATTTGACGTTGTTGTTGTTGTTGTTTATTTGACGTTGTTGTTGTTGTTTTTGTTTATTTGACGTTGTTGTTGTTGTTTATTTGACGTTGTTGTTGTTGTTGTTGTTGTTGTTGTTGTTTATTTGACGTTGTTGTTGTTGTTGTTTATTTGACGTTGTTGTTGTTGTTGTTTATTTGACATTGTTGTTGTTGTTGTTGACGTTGTTGTTGTTGATGTTTATTTGACGTTGTTGTTGTTGTTGTTTATTTGATGTTGTTTATTTGACGTTGTTGTTGTTTTTTATTTGATGTTGTTGTTGTTGACATTGTTGTTGTTGTTGTTTATTTGATGTTGTTGTTGTTGTTGTTTATTTGACGTAGTTGTTGTTTAGTTGACGTTTTTGTTGTTGTTATTGTTATTGTTGTTGTTGTTTTTTATTTGACGTTGTTGTTGTTGTTGTTTGTTTGACGTTGTTGTTGTTGTTGTTTATTTGACGTTGTTGTTGTTGTTGTTTATTTGACGTTGTTGTTGTTGTTTATTTGACGTTGTTGTTGTTGTTTATTTGACGTTGTTGTTGTTGTTGTTGTTGTTGTTGTTGTTGTTGTTGTTTATTTGACGTTGTTGTTGTTGTTGTTTATTTGACGTTGTTGTTGTTGTTGTTTATTTGATGTTGTTGTTGTTGTTTATTTGACGTTGTTGTTGTTGTTTATTTGACGTTGATGTTGTTGTTGTTTATTTGACATTGTTGTTGTTGTTATTTATTTGACGTTGTTGTTGTTGTTGTTATTGTTTATTTGACGTTGTTGTTGTTATTTATTTAACGTTGTTCTTGTTATTTGACGTTGTTATTGTTGTATTTGTTGTTGTTGTTATTGTTGCTTATTTGATGTTGTTGTTATTGTTGCTATTTATTTGACGTTGTGGTTGTTGTTGTTATTTATTTGACGTTGTTGTTGTTGTTGTTGTTTAATTGACGTTGTTGTTGTTGTTGTATTTGTTGTTGTTATTATTGTTGTTGCTTATTTGACGTTGTTGTTATTGTTGTTGTTTATTTGACGTTGTTGCTGTTGATGTTATTCATTTGACGTTGTTGTTGTTGTTGTTGTTGTTTATTTGACGTTGTTGTTGTTGTTGTTGTTTATTTGACGTAGTTGTTGTTGTTGTTTTTGTTGTTTATTTGATGTTGTTGTTTTTATTTATTTGACGTTGTTGTTATTGACTTTGTTGTTGTTATTTATTTGACGTTGTTGTTGTTGTTGTTTATTTGATGTTGTTAATGTTGTTGACATTGTTGTTGTTGCTTTTGTTGTTTATTTGGCGTTGTTGTTGTTGTTGTTATTGTTGGTGTTGGTGTTGTTGTTATTGTTTATTTGACGTTGTTGTTGTTTATTTGACGTTGTTGTTATTGTTGTTGTTGTTGTTGTTGTTGTTTATTTGACGTTGTTGTTGTTGTTGTTTATTTGACGTTGTTGTTGTTGTTGTTGTTTATTTGACTTTGTTGTTCTTGTTGTTATTTATTTGACGTTGTTGTTGTTGTTTATTAGACGTTGTTGTTGTTGTTGTTTATTTGACGTTGTTATTGTTGTTTATTTGACGTTGTTTTTGTTATTTGACGTTGTTGTTGTTGTTGTATTTGTTGTTGTTGTTGTTGCTTATTTGACATTGTTGTTGTTGTTTATTTGATGTTGTTGTTGCTGCTGTTTATATGACGTTGTTGTTGTCGTTGTTGTTGTTTATTTGACGTTGTCGTTGTCGTTGTTGTTGTTGTTTATTTGACGTTGTTGTTGTTGTTGACGTTGTTGTTGTTGTTTATTTGACGTTGTTGTTGTTGTTGTTTATTTGACGTTGTTGTTGTTTTTGTTGTTTATTTCACGTTGTTGTTGTTGTTAATTGACGTTGTTGTTGTTGTATTTGTTGTTGTTGTTGTTGTTTATTTGACGTTGTATTTGTTGTTGTTGTTGTTGTTTATTTGACGTTGTTGTTGTTGTTGTTGTTTATTTGACGTTGTTAATGTTGTTGACATTGTTGTTGTTGTTTTTGTTGTTTGTTTGACGTTGTTGTTGTTGTTGTTGTTGTTTTTGTTATTGTTATTGTTGTTGTTGTTGTTGTTTATTTGACGTTGTTGTTTGTTGTTGTTTATTTGACGTTGTTGTTGTTGTTTATTTGACGTTGTTGTTGTTGTTGTTGTTGTTTTTGTTTATTTGACGTTGTTGTTGTTGTTGTTTATTTGACGTTGTTGTTGTTGTTGTTTATTTGACGTTGTTGTTGTGGTTGTTTATTTGACGTTGTTGTTGTTTATTTGACATTGTTGTTGTTGTTGTTGATGTTGTTGTTGTTGTTGTTTATTTGACGTTGTTGTTGTTGTTGTTTATTTGATGTTGTTTATTTGACGTTGTTGTTGTTTTTTATTTGATGTTATTGTTGTTGACATTGTTGTTGTTGTTTATTTGATGTTGTTGTTGTTGTTTTTTATTTGAGGTAGTTGTTGTTATTGACGTTGTTGTTGTTTAGTTAACGTTTTTGTTGTTTCTGATGTTATTGTTGTTGTTGTTTTTTATTTGACGTTGTTGTTGTTGTTTGTTTGACGTTGTTGTTGTTGTTGTTTATTTGACGTTGTTGTTGTTGTTGTTTATTTGACGTTGTTGTTGTTGTTGTTTATTTGACGTTGCTGTTGTTGTTGTTGTTGTTGTTTATTTGACGTTGTTGTTGTTTTTTAAAGTTGTTGTTGTCGTTGTTGTATTTGTTGTTGTTGTTGTTTAGTTGACGTTGTTGTTGTTGTTGTTGTTGTTGTTTATTTGACGTTATTGTTGTTGTTTATTTGACGTTGTTATTATTGTTGTTGTTGTTTATTTGACGTTTATGTTGTTGACGTTGTTGTTGTTGTTTATTTGACGTTGTTGTTGTTGTTGTTTATTTGACGTTGTTAATGTTGTTGACATTGTTGTTGTTGTTTTTGTTGTTTATTTGATGTTGTTGTTGTTGTTGGTGTTCTTGTTGTTTATTTGACGTTGTTGTTGTTGTTGTTGTTTATTTGACGTTGTTGTTATTGTTGTTGTTTATTTGACGTTGTTGTTATTTATTTGACTTTGTTTTTGTTATTTGACGTTGTTGTTGTGTTGTTGTTGTTGTTGTTGCTTATTTGACGTTGTTGTTGTTGTTGTTTATTTGATGTTGTTGTTGTTGTTGTTTATTTGACGTTGTTGTTGTTGTTGTTTATTTGACGTTGTTGTTGTTGTTTATTTGACGTTGTTGTTGTTATTGACGTTGTTGTTGTTGTTTAGTTGACGTTGTTATTGTTGTTGTTTATTTGACGTTGTTAATGTTGTTGACGTTGTTGTTGTTGTTTTTGTTGTTTATTTCACGTTGTTTTTGTTATTTGACGTTGTTGTTGTTGTATTTGTTGTTGTTGTTGTTGTTGTTTATTTGACGTTGTATTTGTTGTTGTTGTTGTTGTTTATTTGACGTTATTGTTGTTGTTTATTTGACGTTGTTATTGTTGTTGTTTATTTGACATTGTTGTTGTTGATGACATTGTTGCTGTTGTTTATATGACGTTGTTGTTGTCGTTGTTGTTGTTTATTTGACGTTGTCGTTGTTGTTGTTGTTGTTGTTTATTTGACGTTGTTGTTGTTGTTGACGTTGTTGTTGTTGTTGTTTATTTGACGTTGTTGTTGTTGTTTATTTGACGTTGTTGTTGTTTTTGTTGTTTATTTCACGTTGTTGTTGTTATTTGACGTTGTTGTTGTTGTATTTGTTGTTGTTGTTGTTGTTATTTATTTGACGTTGTATTTGTTGTTGTTGTTGTTGTTGTTTATTTGACGTTGTTGTTGTTGTTGTTGTTGTTTATTTGACGTTGTTGTTGTTGTTGTTGTTGTTTATTTGACGTTGTTGTTGTTTTTTATTTGATGTTGTTGTTGTTGACATTGTTGTTGTTGTTGTTTATTTGATGTTGTTGTTGTTGTTGTTTATTTGACGTAGTTGTTGTTATTGACGTTGTTGTTGTTTAGTTGACGTTTTTGTTGTTGTTGATGTTATTGTTGTTGTTCTTTTTTATTTGACGTTGTTGTTGTTGTTGTTTGTTTGACGTTGTTGTTGTTGTTGTTTATTTGACGTTGTTGTTGTTGTTGTTTATTTGACGTTGTTGTTGTTGTTTATTTGACGTTGTTGTTGTTGTTGTTGTTGTTGTTGTTGTTGTTGTTGTTGTTGTTGTTTATTTGACGTTGTTGTTGTTGTTGTTGTTTATTTGACGTTGTTGTTGTTGTTGTTGTTTATTTGATGTTGTTGTTGTTGTTGTTTATTTGACGTTGTTGTTGATGTTTATTTGACGTTGTTGTTGTTGTTGTTTATTTGACATTGTTGTTGTTGTTATTTATTTGACGTTGTTGTTGTTGTTGTTATTGTTTATTTGACGTTGTTGTTGTTGTTGTTTATTTGACGTTGTTATTGTTATTTATTTAACGTTGTTCTTGTTATTTGACGTTGTTATTGTTGTATTTGTTGTTGTTGTTATTGTTGCTTATTTGATGTTGTTGTTATTGTTGCTATTTATTTGACATTGTTGTTGTCGTTGTTTATTTGACGTTGTTGTTATTTATTTGACGTTGTTGTTGTTGTTGTTTAATTGACGTTGTTGTTGTTGTATTTGTTGTTGTTATTATTGTTGTTGCTTATTTGACGTTGTTGTTATTGTTGTTGTTTATTTGACGTAGTTGTTGTTATTGACGTTGTTATTGTTTAGTTGACGTTTTTGTTGTTGTTGATGTTATTGTTGTTGTTGTTTTTTATTTGACGTTGTTGTTGTTGTTGTTGTTTGTTTGACGTTGTTGTTGTTGTTGTTTATTTGACGTTGTTGTTGTTGTTGTTGTTTATTTGACGTTGTTGTTGTTGTTTATTTGACGTTGTTGTTGTTGTTGTTGTTGTTGTTTATTTGACGTTGTTGTTGTTGTTGTTTATTTGACGTTGTTGTTGTTGTTGTTTATTTGATGTTGTTGTTGTTGTTGTTTATTTGACGTTGTTGTTGTTGTTTATTTGACGTTGTTGTTGTTGTTTATTTGACATTGTTGTTGTTGTTATTTATTTGACGTTGTTGTTGTTGTTGTTATTGTTTATTTGACGTTGTTGTTGTTGTTGTTTATTTGACGTTGTTATTGTTATTTATTTAACGTTGTTCTTGTTATTTGACGTTGTTATTGTTGTATTTGTTGTTGTTGTTATTGTTGCTTATTTGATGTTGTTGTTATTGTTGCTATTTATTTGACGTTGTTGTTGTTGTTGTTGTTTATTTGACGTTGTTGTTATTTATTTGACGTTGTTGTTGTTGTTGTTGTTGTTTAATTGACGTTGTTGTTGTTGTATTTGTTGTTGTTATTATTGTTGTTGCTTATTTGACGTTGTTGTTATTGTTGTTGTTTATTTGACGTTGTTGTTGTTGATGTTATTCATTTGACGTTGTTGTTATTGTTGTTGTTGTTTATTTGACGTTGTTGTTGTTGTTGTTGTTGTTTATTTGACGTAGTTGTTGTTGTTGTTTTTGTTGTTTATTTGATGTTGTTGTTGTTATTTATTTGACGTTGTTGTGATTGACGTTGTTGTTGTTATTTATTTGACGTTGTTGTTGTTGTTGTTGTTTATTTGATGTTGTTAATGTTGTTGACATTGTTGTTGTTGTTTTTGTTGTTTATTTGGCGTTGTTGTTGTTGTTGTTGTTATTGTTGGTGTTGGTGTTGTTGTTATTGTTTATTTGACGTTGTTGTTATTTATTTGACGTTGTTGTTGTTGTTGTTTATTTGACGTTGTTGATGTTGTTTATTTGACGTTGTTGTTGTTGTTGTTGTTTATTTGACTTTGTTGTTCTTGTTGTTATTTATTTGACGTTGTTGTTGTTGTTGTTGTTGTTTATTAGAGGTTGTTGTTGTTGTTGTTTATTTGACGTTGTTATTGTTGTTTATTTGACGTTGTTTTTGTTATTTGACGTTGTTGTTGTTGTTGTTGTTGTATTTGTTGTTGTTGTTGTTGTTGTTGCTTATTTGACATTGTTGTTGTTGTTTATTTGATGTTGTTGTTGCTGTTGTTTATATGACGTTGTTGTTGTCGTTGTTGTTGTTTATTTGACATTGTCGTTGTCGTTGTTGTTGTTGTTTATTTGACGTTGTTGTTGTTTATTTGACATTGTCGTTGTCGTTGTTGTTTATTTGACGTTGTTGTTGTTGTTGTTTATTTGACGTTGTTGTTGTTTTTGTTGTTTATTTCACGTTGTTGTTGTTATTTGACGTTGTTGTTGTTGTATTTGTTGTTGTTGTTGTTGTTGTTTATTTGACGTTGTATTTGTTGTTGTTGTTGTTTATTTGACGTTGTTGTTGTTGTTGTTGTTTATTTGACATTGTTAATGTTGTTGACATTGTTGTTGTTGTTTTTGTTGTTTGTTTGACGTTGTTGTTGTTGTTGTTGTTTTTGTTATTGTTATTGTTGTTGTTGTTGTTGTTTATTTGACGTTGTTGTTGTTGTTGTTTATTTGACGTTGTTGTTGTTGTTTATTTGACGTTGTTGTTGTTGTTGTTTTTGTTTATTTGACGTTGTTGTTGTTGTTGTTTATTTGACGTTGTTGTTGTTGTTGTTGTTTATTTGACGTTGTTGTTGTTGTTTATTTGACGTTGTTGTTGTTTATTTGACATTGTTGTTGTTGTTGTTGATGTTGTTGTTGTTGTTGTTTATTTGACGTTGTTGTTGTTTATTTGATGTTGTTTATTTGACGTTGTTGTTGTTTTTTATTTGATGTTATTGTTGTTGACATTGTTGTTGTTGTTTATTTGATGTTGTTGTTGTTGTTTTTTATTTGAGGTAGTTGTTGTTATTGACGTTGTTGTTGTTTAGTTAACGTTTTTGTTGTTTTTGATGTTATTGTTGTTGTTGTTTTTTATTTGACGTTGTTGTTGTTGTTTGTTTGACGTTGTTGTTGTTGTTATTTATTTGACGTTGTTGTTGTTGTTGTTGTTGTTTATTTGACGTTGTTGTTGTTGTTGTTTATTTGACGTTGCTGTTGTTGTTGTTGTTGTTTATTTGACGTTGTTGTTGTTTTTTAAAGTTGTTGTTGTCGTTGTTGTATTTGTTGTTGTTGTTGTTTAGTTGACGTTGTTGTTGTTGTTGTTGTTTATTTGTCGTTATTGTTGTTGTTTATTTGACGTTGTTATTATTGTTGTTGTTGTTTATTTGACGTTTATGTTATTGACGTTGTTGTTGTTGTTTATTTGACGTTGTTGTTGTTGTTGTTTATTTGACGTTGTTAATGTTGTTGACATTGTTGTTGTTGTTTTTGTTGTTTATTTGATGTTGTTGTTGTTGTTGTTGGTGGTGTTCTTGTTGTTTATTTGACGTTCTTGTTGTTGTTGTTGTTTATTTGACGTTGTTGTTATTGTTGTTGTTTATTTGACGTTGTTGTTGTTTATTTGACTTTGTTTTTGTTATTTGACGTTGTTGTTGTGTTGTTGTTGTTGTTGTTGCTTATTTGACGTTGTTGTTGTTGTTGTTGTTGTTTATTTGATGTTGTTGTTGTTGTTGTTTATTTGACGTTGTTGTTGTTGTTGTTTATTTGACGTTATTGTTGTTGTTGTTTATTTGACGTTGTTGTTGTTATTGACGTTGTTGTTGTTGTTTAGTTGACGTTGTTATTGTTGTTGTTTATTTGACGTTGTTAATGTTGTTGACGTTGTTGTTGTTGTTTTTGTTGTTTATTTCACGTTGTTTTTGTTATTTGACGTTGTTGTTGTTGTATTTGTTGTTGTTGTTGTTGTTGTTTATTTGACGTTTTATTTGTTGTTGTTGTTGTTGTTTATTTGACGTTGTTGTTGTTGTTTATTTGACGTTATTGTTGTTGTTTATTTGACGTTGTTATTGTTGTTGTTTATTTGACATTGTTGTTGTTGATGACATTGTTGCTGTTGTTTATATGACGTTGTTGTTGTCGTTGTTGTTGTTTATTTGACGTTGTCGTTGTTGTTGTTGTTGTTGTTTATTTGACGTTGTTGTTGTTGTTGACGTTGTTGTTGTTGTTGTTTATTTGACGTTGTTGTTGTTGTTTATTTGACGTTGTTGTTGTTTTTGTTGTTTATTTCACGTTGTTGTTGTTATTTGACGTTGTTGTTGTTGTATTTGTTGTTGTTGTTGTTATTTATTTGACGTTGTATTTGTTGTTGTTGTTGTTGTTTATTTGACGTTGTTGTTGTTGTTGTTTATTTGACGTTGTTGTTGTTGTTGTTGTTGTTTATTTGACGTTGTTGTTGTTTTTTATTTGATGTTGTTGTTGTTGACATTGTTGTTGTTGTTTATTTGATGTTGTTGTTGTTGTTGTTTATTTGACGTAGTTGTTAATATTGACGTTGTTGTTGTTTAGTTGACGTTTTTGTTGTTGTTGATGTTATTGTTGTTGTTGTTTTTTATTTGACGTTGTTGTTGTTGTTGTTTGTTTGACGTTGTTGTTGTTGTTGTTTATTTGACGTTGTTGTTGTTGTTGTTGTTTATTTGACGTTGTTGTTGTGGTTGTTTATTTGACGTTGTTGTTGTTGTTGTTGTTTATTTGACGTTGTTGTTGTTGTTGTTGTTGTTTATTTGACGTTGTTGTTGTTGTTGTTGTTTATTTGATGTTGTTGTTGTTGTTGTTTATTTGACGTTGTTGTTGTTGTTGTTTATTTGACGTTGTTGTTGTTGTTTATTTGACATTGTTGTTGTTGTTATTTATTTGACGTTGTTGTTGTTGTTGTTATTGTTTATTTGACGTTGTTGTTGTTGTTGTTTATTTGACGTTGTTATTGTTATTTATTTAACGTTGTTCTTGTTATTTGACGTTGTTATTGTTGTATTTGTTGTTGTTGTTATTGTTGCTTATTTGATGTTGTTGTTATTGTTGCTATTTATTTGACGTTGTTGTTGTTGTTGTTTATTTGACGTTGTTGTTATTTATTTGACGTTGTTGTTGTTGTTGTTGTTTAATTGACGTTGTTGTTGTTGTATTTGTTGTTGTTATTATTGTTGTTGCTTATTTGACGTTGTTGTTATTGTTGTTGTTTATTTGACGTAGTTGTTGTAATTGACGTTGTTATTGTTTAGTTGACGTTTTTGTTGTTGTTGATGTTATTGTTGTTGTTGTTTTTTATTTGACGTTGTTGTTGTTGTTGTTTGTTTGACGTTGTTGTTGTTGTTGTTTATTTGACGTTGTTGTTGTTGTTGTTTATTTGACGTTGTTGTTGTTGTTTATTTGACGTTGTTGTTGTTGTTGTTGTTGTTGTTGTTGTTGTTGTTTATTTGACGTTGTTGTTGTTGTTGTTGTTTATTTGACGTTGTTGTTGTTGTTGTTGTTTATTTGATGTTGTTGTTGTTGTTGTTTATTTGACGTTGTTGTTGTTGTTTATTTGACGTTGTTGTTGTTGTTTATTTGACATTGTTGTTGTTGTTATTTATTTGACGTTGTTGTTGTTGTTGTTATTGTTTATTTGACGTTGTTGTTGTTGTTGTTTATTTGACGTTGTTATTGTTATTTATTTAACGTTATTCTTGTTATTTGACGTTGTTATTGTTGTATTTGTTGTTGTTGTTATTGTTGCTTATTTGATGTTGTTGTTATTGTTGCTATTTATTTGACGTTGTTGTTGTTGTTGTTTATTTGACGTTGTTGTTATTTATTTGACGTTGTTGTTGTTGTTGTTGTTTAATTGACGTTGTTGTTGTTGTATTTGTTGTTGTTATTATTGTTGTTGCTTATTTGACGTTGTTGTTATTGTTGTTGTTTATTTGACGTTGTTGCTGTTGATGTTATTCATTTGACGTTGTTGTTGTTGTTGTTGTTGTTTATTTGACGTTGTTGTTGTTGTTGTTGTTTATTTGACGTAGTTGTTGTTGTTGTTTTTGTTGTTTATTTGATGTTGTTGTTGTTATTTATTTGACGTTGTTGTGATTGACGTTGTTGTTATTATTTATTTGACGTTGTTGTTGTTGTTGTTGTTTATTTGATGTTGTTAATGTTGTTGACATTGTTGTTGTTGTTTTTGTTGTTTATTTGGCGTTATTGTTGTTGTTGTTGTTATTGTTGGTGTTGGTGTTGTTGTTATTGTTTATTTGACGTTGTTGTTGTTTATTTGACGTTGTTGTTGTTGTTGTTGTTTATTTGACGTTGTTGTTGTTGTTTATTTGACGTTGTTGTTGTTGTTGTTGTTTATTTGACTTTGTTGTTCTTGTTGTTATTTATTTGACGTTGTTGTTGTTGTTGTTGTTTATTAGACGTTGTTGTTGTTGTTGTTGTTTATTTGACGTTGTTATTGTTGTTTATTTGACGTTGTTTTTGTTATTTGACGTTGTTGTTGTTGTTGTTGTATTTGTTGTTGTTGTTGTTGTTGTTGCTTATTTGACATTGTTGTTGTTGTTTATTTGATGTTGTTGTTGCTGTTGTTTATATGACGTTGTTGTTGTCGTTGTTGTTGTTTATTTGACATTGTCGTTGTCGTTGTTGTTGTTGTTTATTTGACGTTGTTGTTGTTGTTGACGTTGTTGTTGTTGTTGTTGTTGTTTATTTGACGTTGTTGTTGTTTTTGTTGTTTATTTCACGTTGTTGTTGTTATTTGACGTTGTTGTTATTGTATTTGTTGTTGTTGTTGTTGTTGTTTATTTGACGTTGTATTTGTTGTTGTTGTTGTTTATTTGACGTTGTTGTTGTTGTTGTTGTTTATT
Source organism: Vicia faba (assembly GCA_948472305.1). Lineage (NCBI taxonomy): Eukaryota > Viridiplantae > Streptophyta > Magnoliopsida > Fabales > Fabaceae > Vicia > Vicia faba. Next base: position 295,493,406 of record OX451741.1, read on the forward strand.
TGACATTGTTAATGTTGTTGACATTGTTGTTGTTGTTTTTGTTGTTTGTTTGACGTTGTTGTTGTTGTTGTTGTTTTTGTTATTGTTATTGTTGTTGTTGTTGTTGTTGTTTATTTGACGTTGTTGTTGTTGTTGTTTATTTGACGTTGTTGTTGTTTATTTGACGTTGTTGTTGTTGTTGTTTTTGTTTATTTGACGTTGTTGTTGTTGTTGTTTATTTGACGTTGTTGTTGTTGTTGTTGTTTATTTGACGTTGTTGTTGTTGTTGTTTATTTGACGTTGTTGTTGTTTATTTGACATTGGTGTTGTTGTTGTTGATGTTGTTGTTGTTGTTGTTTATTTGACGTTGTTGTTGTTGTTGTTTATTTGATGTTGTTTATTTGACGTTGTTGTTGTTTTTTATTTGATGTTATTGTTGTTGACATTGTTGTTGTTGTTTATTTGATGTTGTTGTTGTTGTTTTTTATTTGAGGTAGTTGTTGTTATTGACGTTGTTGTTGTTTAGTTAACGTTTTTGTTGTTTTTGATGTTATTGTTGTTGTTGTTTTTTATTTGACGTTGTTGTTGTTGTTTGTTTGACGTTGTTGTTGTTGTTGTTTATTTGACGTTGTTGTTGTTGTTGTTGTTTATTTGACGTTGTTGTTGTTGTTGTTTATTTGACGTTGCTGTTGTTGTTGTTGTTGTTTATTTGACGTTGTTATTGTTTTTTAAAGTTGTTGTTGTCGTTGTTGTATTTGTTGTTGTTGTTGTTTAGTTGACGTTGTTGTTGTTGTTGTTGTTGTTGTTGTTTATTTGACGTTATTGTTGTTGTTTATTTGACGTTGTTATTATTGTTGTTGTTGTTTATTTGACGTTTATGTTGTTGACGTTGTTGTTGTTGTTTATTTGACGTTGTTGTTGTTGTTGTTGTTTATTTGACGTTGTTGTTGTTGTTGTTGTTTATTTGACGTTGTTAATGTTGTTGACATTGTTGTTGTTGTTTTTGTTGTTTATTTGATGTTGTTGTTGTTGTTGTTGTTGTTGGTGGTGTTCTTGTTGTTTATTTGACGTTCTTGTTGTTGTTGTTGTTTATTTGACGTTGTTGTTATTGTTGTTGTTTATTTGACGTTGTTGTTGTTGTTTATTTGACTTTGTTTTTGTTATTTGACGTTGTTGTTGTGTTGTTGTTGTTGTTGTTGCTTATTTGACGTTGTTGTTGTTGTTGTTGTTTATTTGATGTTGTTGTTGTTGTTGTTTATTTGACGTTGTTGTTGTTGTTGTTTATTTGACGTTGTTGTTGTTGTTGTTTATTTGACGTTGTTGTTGTTATTGACGTTGCTGTTGTTGTTTAGTTGACGTTGTTATTGTTGTTGTTTATTTGACGTTGTTAATGTTGTTGACGTTGTTGTTGTTGTTTTTGTTGTTTATTTCACGTTGTTTTTGTTATTTGACGTTGTTGTTGTTGTATTTCTTGTTGTTGTTGTTGTTGTTTATTTGACGTTGTATTTGTTGTTGTTGTTGTTGTTTATTTGACGTTGTTGTTGTTGTTTATTTGACGTTATTGTTGTTGTTTATTTGACGTTGTTATTGTTGTTGTTTATTTGACATTGTTGTTGTTGATGACATTGTTGCTGTTGTTTATATGACGTTGTTGTTGTCGTTGTTGTTGTTTATTTGACGTTGTCGTTGTTGTTGTTGTTGTTGTTTATTTGACGTTGTTGTTGTTGTTGACGTTGTTGTTGTTGTTGACGTTGTTGTTGTTGTTGTTTATTTGACGTTGTTGTTGTTGTTTATTTGACGTTGTTGTTGTTTTTGTTGTTTATTTCACGTTGTTGTTGTTATTTGACGTTGTTGTTGTTGTATTTGTTGTTGTTGTTGTTATTTATTTGACGTTGTATTTGTTGTTGTTGTTGTTTATTTGGCGTTGTTGTTGTTGTTGTTTATTTGACGTTGTTGTTGTTGTTGTTGTTTATTTGACGTTGTTGTTTTTTTTTATTTGATGTTGTTGTTGTTGACATTGTTGTTGTTGTTGTTTATTTGATGTTGTTGTTGTTGTTTATTTGACGTAGTTGTTGTTATTGACGTTGTTGTTGTTTAGTTGACGTTTTTGTTGTTGTTGATGTTATTGTTGTTGTTGTTTTTTATTTGACGTTTTTGTTGTTGTTGTTTGTTTGACGTTGTTGTTGTTGTTGTTTATTTGACGTTGTTGTTGTTGTTTATTTGACGTTGTTGTTGTTGTTGTTGTTGTTGTTGTTGTTGTTTATTTGACGTTGTTGTTGTTGTTGTTGTTTATTTGACGTTGTTGTTGTTGTTGTTGTTGTTTATTTGCTGTTGTTGTTGTTGTTTATTTGACGTTGTTGTTGTTGTTTATTTGACGTTGTTGTTGTTGTTTATTTGACATTGTTGTTGTTGTTATTTATTTGACGTTGTTGTTGTTGTTGTTATTGTTTATTTGACGTTGTTGTTGTTGTTGTTTATTTGACGTTGTTATTGTTATTTATTTAACGTTGTTCTTGTTATTTGACGTTGTTATTGTTGTATTTGTTGTTGTTGTTATTGTTGCTTATTTGATGTTGTTGTTATTGTTGCTATTTATTTGACGTTGTTGTTGTTGTTGTTTATTTGACGTTGTTGTTATTTATTTGACGTTGTTGTTGTTGTTGTTGTTTAATTGACATTGTTGTTGTTGTATTTGTTGTTGTTATTATTGTTGTTGCTTATTTGACGTTGTTGTTATTGTTGTTGTTTATTTGACGTAGTTGTTGTTATTGTTGTTGTTTATTTGACGTAGTTGTTGTTATTGACGTTGTTATTGTTTAGTTGACGTTTTTGTTGTTGTTGATGTTATTGTTGTTGTTGTTTTTTATTTGACGTTGTTATTGTTGTTGTTTGTTTGACGTTGTTGTTGTTGTTTATTTGACGTTGTTGTTGTTGTTGTTGTTTATTTGACGTTGTTGTTGTTGTTTATTTGACGTTGTTGTTGTTGTTGTTGTTGTTGTTGTTGTTGTTTATTTGACGTTGTTGTTGTTGTTGTTTATTTGACGTTGTTGTTGTTGTTGTTGTTGTTTATTTGATGTTGTTGTTGATGTTGTTTATTTGACGTTGTTGTTGTTGTTTATTTGACGTTGTTGTTGTTGTTTATTTGACATTGTTGTTGTTGTTATTTATTTGACGTTGTTGTTGTTGTTGTTATTGTTTATTTGACGTTGTTGTTGTTGTTGTTGTTTATTTGACGTTGTTATTGTTATTTATTTAACGTTGTTCTTGTTATTTGACGTTGTTATTGTTGTATTTGTTGTTGTTGTTATTGTTGCTTATTTGATGTTGTTGTTATTTTTTGCTATTTATTTAACGTTGTTGTTGTTGTTGTTTATTTGACGTTGTTGTTATTTATTTGACGTTGTTGTTGTTGTTGTTGTTGTTGTTTAATTGACGTTGTTGTTGTTGTATTTGTTGTTGTTATTATTGTTGTTGCTTATTTGACGTTGTTGTTATTGTTGTTGTTTATTTGACGTTGTTGTTGTTGATGTTATTCATTTGACGTTGTTGTTGTTGTTGTTGTTGTTTATTTGACGTTGTTGTTGTTGTTGTTGTTTATTTGACGTAGTTGTTGTTGTTGTTTTTGTTGTTTATTTGATGTTGTTGTTGTTATTTATTTGTCGTTGTTGTGATTGACGTTGTTGTTGTTATTTATTTGACGTTGTTGTTGTTTATTTGATGTTGTTAATGTTGTTGACATTGTTGTTGTTGTTTTTGTTGTTTATTTGGCGTTGTTGTTGTTGTTGTTGCTATTGTTGGTGTTGGTGTTGTTGCTATTGTTTATTTGACGTTGTTGTTGTTTATTTGACGTTGTTGTTGTTGTTGTTGTTTATTTGACGTTGTTGTTGTTGTTTATTTGACGTTGTTGTTGTTGTTGTTGTTTATTTGACTTTGTTGTTCTTGTTGTTATTTATTTGACGTTGTTGTTGTTGTTGTTGTTTATTAGACGTTGTTGTTGTTGTTGTTTATTTGACGTTGTTATTGTTGTTTATTTGACGTTGTTTTTGTTATTTGACGTTGTTGTTGTTGTTGTTGTATTTGTTGTTGTTGTTGTTGTTGTTGCTTATTTGACATTGTTGTTGTTGTTTATTTGATGTTGTTGTTGCTGTTATTTATATGACGTTGTTGTTGTCGTTGTTGTTGTTTATTTGACATTGTCGTTGTCGTTGTTGTTGTTGTTTATTTGACGTTGTTGTTGTTGTTGACGTTGTTGTTGTTGTTGTTTATTTGACGTTGTTGTTGTTTTTGTTGTTTATTTCACGTTGTTGTTGTTATTTGACGTTGTTGTTATTGTATTTGTTGTTGTTGTTGTTGTTGTTTATTTGACGTTGTATTTGTTGTTGTTGTTGTTTATTTGACGTTGTTGTTGTTGTTGTTGTTTATTTGACATTGTTAATGTTGTTGACATTGTTGTTGTTGTTTTTGTTGTTTGTTTGACGTTGTTGTTGTTGTTGTTGTTGTTTTTGTTATTGTTATTGTTGTTGTTGTTGTTGTTGTTTATTTGACGTTGTTGTTGTTGTTGTTTATTTGACGTTGTTGTTGTTTATTTGACGTTGTTGTTGTTGTTGTTTTTGTTTATTTGACGTTGTTGTTGTTGTTGTTTATTTGACGTTGTTGTTGTTGTTGTTGTTTATTTGACGTTGTTGTTGTTGTTGTTTATTTGACGTTGTTGTTGTTTATTTGACATTGGTGTTGTTGTTGTTGATGTTGTTGTTGTTGTTGTTTATTTGACGTTGTTGTTGTTGTTGTTTATTTGATGTTGTTTATTTGACGTTGTTGTTGTTTTTTATTTGATGTTATTGTTGTTGACATTGTTGTTGTTGTTTATTTGATGTTGTTGTTGTTGTTTTTTATTTGAGGTAGTTGTTGTTATTGACGTTGTTGTTGTTTAGTTAACGTTTTTGTTGTTTTTGATGTTATTGTTGTTGTTGTTTTTTATTTGACGTTGTTGTTGTTGTTTGTTTGACGTTGTTGTTGTTGTTGTTTATTTGACGTTGTTGTTGTTGTTGTTGTTTATTTGACGTTGTTGTTGTTGTTGTTTATTTGACGTTGCTGTTGTTGTTGTTGTTGTTGTTTATTTGACGTTGTTATTGTTTTTTAAAGTTGTTGTTGTCGTTGTTGTATTTGTTGTTGTTGTTGTTTAGTTGACGTTGTTGTTGTTGTTGTTGTTGTTGTTGTTGTTGTTTATTTGACGTTATTGTTGTTGTTTATTTGACGTTGTTATTATTGTTGTTGTTGTTTATTTGACGTTTATGTTGTTGACGTTGTTGTTGTTGTTTATTTGACGTTGTTGTTGTTGTTGTTTATTTGACGTTGTTAATGTTGTTGACATTGTTGTTGTTGTTTTTGTTGTTTATTTGATGTTGTTGTTGTTGTTGTTGTTGTTGGTGGTGTTCTTGTTGTTTATTTGACGTTCTTGTTGTTGTTGTTGTTTATTTGACGTTGTTGTTATTGTTGTTGTTTATTTGACGTTGTTGTTGTTGTTTATTTGACTTTGTTTTTGTTATTTGACGTTGTTGTTGTGTTGTTGTTGTTGTTGTTGCTTATTTGACGTTGTTGTTGTTGTTGTTGTTTATTTGATGTTGTTGTTGTTGTTGTTTATTTGACGTTGTTGTTGTTGTTGTTTATTTGACGTTGTTGTTGTTGTTGTTTATTTGACGTTGTTGTTGTTATTGACGTTGTTGTTGTTGTTTAGTTGACGTTGTTATTGTTGTTGTTTATTTGACGTTGTTAATGTTGTTGACGTTGTTGTTGTTGTTTTTGTTGTTTATTTCACGTTGTTTTTGTTATTTGACGTTGTTGTTGTTGTATTTCTTGTTGTTGTTGTTGTTGTTTATTTGACGTTGTATTTGTTGTTGTTGTTGTTGTTTATTTGACGTTGTTGTTGTTGTTTATTTGACGTTATTGTTGTTGTTTATTTGACGTTGTTATTGTTGTTGTTTATTTGACATTGTTGTTGTTGATGACATTGTTGCTGTTGTTTATATGACGTTGTTGTTGTCGTTGTTGTTGTTTATTTGACGTTGTCGTTGTTGTTGTTGTTGTTGTTTATTTGACGTTGTTGTTGTTGTTGACGTTGTTGTTGTTGTTGACGTTGTTGTTGTTGTTGTTTATTTGACGTTGTTGTTGTTGTTTATTTGACGTTGTTGTTGTTTTTGTTGTTTATTTCACGTTGTTGTTGTTATTTGACGTTGTTGTTGTTGTATTTGTTGTTGTTGTTGTTATTTATTTGACGTTGTATTTGTTGTTGTTGTTGTTTATTTGGCGTTGTTGTTGTTGTTGTTTATTTGACGTTGTTGTTGTTGTTGTTGTTGTTTATTTGACGTTGTTGTTGTTTTTTATTTGATGTTGTTGTTGTTGACATTGTTGTTGTTGTTGTTTATTTGATGTTGTTGTTGTTGTTGTTTATTTGACGTAGTTGTTGTTATTGACGTTGTTGTTGTTTAGTTGACGTTTTTGTTGTTGTTGATGTTATTGTTGTTGTTGTTTTTTATTTGACGTTTTTGTTGTTGTTGTTTGTTTGACGTTGTTGTTGTTGTTGTTGTTTATTTGACGTTGTTGTTGTTGTTTATTTGACGTTGTTGTTGTTGTTGTTGTTGTTGTTGTTGTTGTTGTTGTTTATTTGACGTTGTTGTTGTTGTTGTTGTTTATTTGACGTTGTTGTTGTTGTTGTTGTTGTTTATTTGCTGTTGTTGTTGTTGTTTATTTGACGTTGTTGTTGTTGTTTATTTGACGTTGTTGTTGTTGTTTATTTGACATTGTTGTTGTTGTTATTTATTTGACGTTGTTGTTGTTGTTGTTATTGTTTATTTGACGTTGTTGTTGTTGTTGTTTATTTGACGTTGTTATTGTTATTTATTTAACGTTGTTCTTGTTATTTGACGTTGTTATTGTTGTATTTGTTGTTGTTGTTATTGTTGCTTATTTGATGTTGTTGTTATTGTTGCTATTTATTTGACGTTGTTGTTGTTGTTGTTTATTTGACGTTGTTGTTATTTATTTGACGTTGTTGTTGTTGTTGTTGTTTAATTGACATTGTTGTTGTTGTATTTGTTGTTGTTATTATTGTTGTTGCTTATTTGACGTTGTTGTTATTGTTGTTGTTTATTTGACGTAGTTGTTGTTATTGTTGTTGTTTATTTGACGTAGTTGTTGTTATTGACGTTGTTATTGTTTAGTTGACGTTTTTGTTGTTGTTGATGTTATTGTTGTTGTTGTTTTTTATTTGACGTTGTTATTGTTGTTGTTTGTTTGACGTTGTTGTTGTTGTTTATTTGACGTTGTTGTTGTTGTTGTTGTTTATTTGACGTTGTTGTTGTTGTTTATTTGACGTTGTTGTTGTTGTTGTTGTTGTTGTTGTTGTTTATTTGACGTTGTTGTTGTTGTTGTTTATTTGACGTTGTTGTTGTTGTTGTTGTTGTTTATTTGATGTTGTTGTTGATGTTGTTTATTTGACGTTGTTGTTGTTGTTTATTTGACGTTGTTGTTGTTGTTTATTTGACATTGTTGTTGTTGTTATTTATTTGACGTTGTTGTTGTTGTTGTTATTGTTTATTTGACGTTGTTGTTGTTGTTGTTTATTTGACGTTGTTATTGTTATTTATTTAACGTTGTTCTTGTTATTTGACGTTGTTATTGTTGTATTTGTTGTTGTTGTTATTGTTGCTTATTTGATGTTGTTGTTATTGTTGCTATTTATTTGACGTTGTTGTTGTTGTTGTTTATTTGACGTTGTTGTTATTTATTTGACGTTGTTGTTGTTGTTGTTGTTTAATTGACGTTGTTGTTGTTGTATTTGTTGTTGTTATTATTGTTGTTGCTTATTTGACGTTGTTGTTATTGTTGTTGTTTATTTGACGTTGTTGTTGTTGATGTTATTCATTTGACGTTGTTGTTGTTGTTGTTGTTGTTTATTTGACGTTGTTGTTGTTGTTGTTGTTTATTTGACGTAGTTGTTGTTGTTGTTTTTGTTGTTTATTTGATGTTGTTGTTGTTATTTATTTGTCGTTGTTGTGATTGACGTTGTTGTTGTTATTTATTTGACGTTGTTGTTGTTGTTGTTGTTTATTTGATGTTGTTAATGTTGTTGACATTGTTGTTGTTGTTTTTGTTGTTTATTTGGCGTTGTTGTTGTTGTTGTTGCTATTGTTGGTGTTGGTGTTGTTGTTATTGTTTATTTGACGTTGTTGTTGTTTATTTGACGTTGTTGTTGTTGTTGTTGTTTATTTGACGTTGTTGTTGTTGTTTATTTGACGTTGTTGTTGTTGTTGTTGTTTATTTGACTTTGTTGTTCTTGTTGTTATTTATTTGACGTTGTTGTTGTTGTTGTTGTTTATTAGACGTTGTTGTTGTTGTTGTTTATTTGACGTTGTTATTGTTGTTTATTTGACGTTGTTTTTGTTATTTGACGTTGTTGTTGTTGTTGTTGTTGTTGTATTTGTTGTTCTTGTTGTTGCTTATTTGACATTGTTGTTGTTGTTTATTTGATGTTGTTATTGTTGTTGTTTATATGACGTTGTTGTTGTCGTTGTTGTTGTTTATTTGACATTGTCGTTGTCGTTGTTGTTGTTGTTTATTTGACGTTGTTGTTGTAGTTGACGTTGTTGTTGTTGTTTATTTGACGTTGTTGTTGTTGTTGTTTATTTGACGTTGTTGTTGTTTTTGTTGTTTATTTCACGTTGTTGTTGTTATTTGACGTTGTTGTTGTTGTATTTGTTGTTGTTGTTGTTGTTGTTGTTGTTTATTTGACGTTGTATTTGTTGTTGTTGTTGTTTATTTGACGTTGTTGTTGTTGTTGTTGTTGTTTATTTGACATTGTTAATGTTGTTGACATTGTTGTTGTTGTTTTTGTTGTTTGTTTGACGTTGTTGTTGTTGTTGTTGTTTTTGTTATTGTTATTGTTGTTGTTGTTGTTGTTTATTTGACGTTGTTGTTGTTGTTGTTTATTTGACGTTGTTGTTGTTGTTTATTTGACGTTGTTGTTGTTGTTGTTTTTGTTTATTTGACGTTGTTGTTGTTGTTGTTTATTTGACGTTGTTGTTGTTATTGACGTTGTTGTTGTTTATTTGACGTTGATGTTGTTGTTGTTGACATTGTTGTTGTTGTTGTTTATTTGATGTTGTTGTTGTTGTTGTTTATTTGACGTAGTTGTTGTTATTGACGTTGTTGTTGTTTAGTTGACGTTTTTGTTGTTGTTGATGTTATTGTTGTTGTTGTTTTTTATTTGACGTTGTTGTTGTTGTTGTTTGTTTGACGTTGTTGTTGTTGTTGTTGTTGTTTATTTGACGTTGTTGTTGTTGTTGTTGTTTATTTGACGTTGTTGTTGTTGTTTATTTGACGTTGTTGTTGTTGTTGTTGTTGTTGTTTATTTGACGTTGTTGTTGTTGTTGTTGTTTATTTGACGTTGTTGTTGTTGTTTATTTGATGTTGTTGTTGTTGTTGTTTATTTGACGTTGTTGTTGTTGTTTATTTGACGTTGTTGTTGTTGTTGTTGTTTATTTGACATTGTTGTTGTTGTTATTTATTTGACGTTGTTGTTGTTGTTGTTATTGTTTATTTGACGTTGTTGTTGTTGTTGTTTATTTGACGTTGTTATTGTTATTTATTTAACGTTGTTCTTGTTATTTGACGTTGTTATTGTTGTATTTGTTGTTGTTGTTATTATTTCTTATTTGATGTTGTTGTTATTGTTGCTATTTATTTGACGTTGTTGTTGTTGTTTATTTGACGTTGTTGTTATTTATTTGACGTTGTTGTTGTTGCTGTTGTTGTTTAATTGACGTTGTTGTTGTTGTATTTGTTGTTGTTATTATTGTTGTTGCTTATTTGACGTTGTTGTTATTGTTGTTGTTTATTTGACGTTGTTGCTGTTGATGTTATTCATTTGACGTTGTTGTTGTTGTTGTTGTTGTTGTTGTTTATTTGACGTTGTTGTTGTTGTTGTTGTTTATTTGACGTAGTTGTTGTTGTTGTTTTTGTTGTTTATTTGATGTTATTGTTGTTATTTATTTGACGTTGTTGTGATTGACGTTGTTGTTGTTATTTATTTGACGTTGTTGTTGTTGTTGTTGTTTATTTGATGTTGTTAATGTTGTTGACATTGTTGTTGTTGTTTTTGTTGTTTATTTGGCGTTGTTGTTGTTGTTGTTATTGTTGGTGTTGGTGTTGTTGTTATTGTTTATTTGACGTTGTTGTTATTTATTTGACGTTGTTATTGTTGTTGTTTATTTGACGTTGTTGTTGTTGTTTATTTGACGTTGTTGTTGTTGTTGTTGTTGTTGTTTATTTGACTTTGTTGTTCTTGTTGTTATTTATTTGACGTTGTTGTTGTTGTTGTTGTTTATTAGACGTTGTTGTTGTTGTTGTTTATTTGACGTTGTTATTGTTGTTTATTTGACGTTGTTTTTGTTATTTGACGTTGTTGTTGTTGTTGTTATTGTTGTTGTATTTGTTGTTGTTGTTGTTGTTGCTTATTTGACATTGTTGTTGTTGTTTATTTGATGTTGTTGTTGCTGTTGTTTATATGACGTTGTTGTTGTCGTTGTTGTTGTTTATTTGACATTGTCGTTGTCGTTGTTGTTGTTGTTTATTTGACGTTGTTGTTGTTGTTGACGTTGTTGTTGTTGTTTATTTGACGTTGTTGTTGTTGTTGTTTATTTGACGTTGTTGTTGTTTTTGTTGTTTATTTCAGGTTGTTGTTGTTATTTGACGTTGTTGTTGTATTTGTTGTTGTTGTTGTTGTTGTTTATTTGACGTTGTATTTGTTGTTGTTGTTGTTTATTTGACGTTGTTGTTGTTGTTGTTTATTTGACATTGTTAATGTTGTTGACATTGTTGTTGTTGTTTGTTTGACGTTGTTGTTGTTGTTGTTGTTTTTGTTATTGTTATTGTTGTTGTTGTTGTTTATTTGACGTTGTTGTTGTTGTTGTTTATTTGACGTTGCTGTTGTTGTTTATTTGACGTTGTTGTTGTTGTTTTTGTTTATTTGACGTTGTTGTTGTTGTTGTTGTTTATTTGACGTTGTTGTTGTTGTTGTTGTTTATTTGACGTTGTTGTTGTTGTTGTTTATTTGACGTTGTTGTTGTTGTTTATTTGACATTGTTGTTGTTGTTGTTGACGTTGTTGTTGTTGTTGTTTATTTGACGTTGTTGTTGTTGTTGTTTATTTGATGTTGTTTATTTGACGTTGTTGTTGTTTTTTATTTGATGTTATTGTTGTTGACATTGTTGTTGTTGTTTATTTGATGTTGTTGTTGTTGTTTTTTATTTGAGGTAGTTGTTGTTATTGACGTTGTTGTTGTTTAGTTAACGTTTTTGTTGTTTTTGATGTTATTGTTGTTGTTGTTTTTTATTTGACGTTGTTGTTGTTGTTTGTTTGACGTTGTTGTTGTTGTTGTTGTTGTTTATTTGACGTTGTTGTTGTTGTTGTTGTTTATTTGACGTTGTTGTTGTTGTTGTTTATTTGACGTTGTTGTTGTTGTTGTTGTTGTTGTTTATTTGACGTTGTTGTTGTTTTTTGAAGTTGTTGTTGTCGTTGTTGTATTTGTTGTTGTTGTTGTTTAGTTGACGTTGTTGTTGTTGTTGTTGTTTATTTGACGTTATTGTTGTTGTTTATTTGACGTTGTTATTATTGTTGTTGTTGTTTATTTGACGTTTATGTTGTTGACGTTGTTGTTGTTGTTTATTTGACGTTTTTGTTGTTGTTTATTTGACGTTGTTAATGTTGTTGACATTGTTGTTGTTGTTTTTGTTGTTTATTTGATGTTGTTGTTGTTGTTGTTGTTGTTGTTGTTGGTGTTCTTGTTGTTTATTTGACGTTCTTGTTGTTGTTGTTGTTTATTTGACGTTGTTGTTATTGTTGTTGTTTATTTGACGTTGTTGTTGTTTATTTGACTTTGTTTTTGTTATTTGACGTTGTTGTTGTGTTGTTGTTGTTGTTGCTTATTTGACGTTGTTGTTGTTGTTGTTGTTGTTTATTTGATGTTGTTGTTGTTGTTGTTGTTTATTTGACGTTGTTGTTGTTGTTGTTGTTTATTTGACGTTGTTGTTGTTGTTGTTTATTTCACGTTGTTGTTGTTATTTGACGTTGTTGTTGTTGTTGTATTTGTTGTTATTGTTGTTGTTGTTGTTGTTTATTTGACGTTGTATTTGTTGTTGTTGTTGTTTATTTGACGTTGTTGTTGTTGTTGTTGTTGTTTATTTGACATTGTTAATGTTGTTGACATTGTTGTTGTTGTTTTTGTTGTTTGTTTGACGTTGTTGTTGTTGTTGTTGTTTTCGTTATTGTTATTGTTGTTGTTGTTGTTGTTTATTTGACGTTGTTGTTGTTGTTGTTTATTTGACGTTGTTGTTGTTGTTTATTTGACGTTGTTGTTGTTGTTGTTTTTGTTTATTTGACGTTGTTGTTGTTGTTGTTTATTTGACGTTGTTGTTGTTGTTGTTGTTTATTTGACGTTGTTGTTGTTGTTGTTTATTTGACGTTATTGTTGTTGTTTATTTGACGTTGTTATTATTGTTGTTCTTGTTTATTTGACGTTTATGTTGTTGACGTTGTTGTTGTTGTTGTTTATTTGACGTTGTTGTTGTTGTTTTTTTGACGTTGTTAATGTTGTTGACATTGTTGTCGTTGTTTTTGTTGTTTATTTGATGTTGTTGTTGTTGTTGTTGTTGGTGTTCTTGTTGTTTATTTGACATTCTTGTTGTTGTTGTTGTTTATTTGACGTTGTTGTTATTGTTGTTGTTTATTTGACGTTGTTGTTGTTTATTTGACTTTGTTTTTGTTATTTGACGTTGTTGTTGTGTTGTTGTTGTTGTTGCTTATTTGACGTTGTTGTTGTTGTTGTTGTTTATTTGATGTTGTTGTTGTTGTTATTTATTTGACGTTGTTGTTGTTGTTGTTTATTTGACGTTGTTGTTGTTGTTGTTTATTTGACGTTGTTGTTGTTATTGACGTTGTTGTTGTTTATTTGACGTTGATGTTGTTGTTGTTGACATTGTTGTTGTTGTTGTTTATTTGATGTTGTTGTTGTTGTTGTTTATTTGACGTAGTTGTTGTTATTGACGTTGTTGTTGTTTAGTTGACTTTTTTGTTGTTGTTGATGTTATTGTTGTTGTTGTTTTTTATTTGACGTTGTTGTTGTTGTTATTTGTTTGACGTTGTTGTTGTTGTTGTTTATTTGACGTTGTTGTTGTTGTTGTTGTTTATTTGACGTTGTTGTTGTTGTTGTTGTTTATTTGATGTTGTTGTTGTTGTTGTTTATTTGACGTTGTTGTTGTTGTTTATTTGACGTTGTTGTTGTTGTTGTTTATTTGACATTATTGTTGTTGTTATTTATTTGACGTTGTTGTTGTTGTTGTCGTTATTGTTTATTTGACGTTGTTGTTGTTGTTGTTTATTTGACGTTGTTATTGTTATTTATTTAACGTTGTTCTTGTTATTTGACGTTGTTATTGTTGTATTTGTTGTTGTTGTTATTATTGCTTATTTGATGTTGTTGTTATTGTTGCTATTTATTTGACGTTGTTGTTGTTTATTTGACGTTGTTGTTATTTATTTGGCGTTGTTGTTGTTGCTGTTGTTGTTTAATTGACGTTGTTGTTGTTGTATTTGTTGTTGTTATTATTGTTGTTGCTTATTTGACGTTGTTGTTATTGTTGTTGTTTATTTGACGTTGTTGCTGTTGATGTTATTCATTTGACGTTGTTGTTGTTGTTGTTGTTGTTGTTTATTTGACGTTGTTGTTGTTGTTGTTGTTTATTTGACGTAGTTGTTGTTGTTGTTTTTGTTGTTTATTTGATGTTATTGTTGTTATTTATTTGACGTTGTTGTGATTGACGTTGTTGTTGTTATTTATTTGACGTTGTTGTTGTTGTTGTTGTTGTTTATTTGATGTTGTTAATGTTGTTGACATTGTTGTTGTTGTTTTTGTTGTTTATTTGGCGTTGTTGTTGTTGTTATTGTTGGTGTTGGTGTTGGTGTTGTTGTTATTGTTTGTTTGACGTTGTTGTTATTTATTTGACGTTGTTATTGTTGTTGTTTATTTGACGTTGTTGTTGTTGTTTATTTGACGTTGTTGTTGTTGTTGTTGTTTATTTGACTTTGTTGTTCTTGTTGTTATTTATTTGACGTTGTTGTTGTTGTTGTTGTTGTTTATTAGACGTTGTTGTTGTTGTTGTTTATTTGACGTTGTTATTGTTGTCTATTTGACGTTGTTTTTGTTATTTGACGTTGTTGTTGTTGTTGTTGTATTTGTTGTTGTTGTTGTTGTTGCTTATTTGACATTGTTGTTGTTGTTTATTTGATGTTGTTGTTGCTGTTGTTTATATGACGTTGTTGTTGTCGTTGTTGTTGTTTATTTGACATTGTCGTTGTCGTTGTTGTTGTTGTTTATTTGACGTTGTTGTTGTTGTTGACGTTGTTGTTGTTGTTTATTTGACGTTGTTGTTGTTGTTGTTTATTTGACGTTGTTGTTGTTTTTGTTGTTTATTTCACGTTGTTGTTGTTATTTGACGTTGTTGTTGTTGTATTTGTTGTTGTTGTTGTTGTTGTTTATTTGACGTTGTATTTGTTGTTGTTGTTGTTTATTTGACGTTGTTGTTGTTGTTTTTTATTTGACATTGTTAATGTTGTTGACATTGTTGTTGTTGTTTTTGTTGTTTGTTTGACGTTGTTGTTGTTGTTGTTGTTGTTTTTGTTATTGTTATTGTTGTTGTTGTTGTTGTTTATTTGACGTTGTTGTTGTTGTTGTTTATTTGACGTTGTTGTTGTTGTTTATTTGACGTTGTTGTTGTTGTTGTTTATTTGACGTTGTTGTTGTTGTTTATTTGACGTTGTTGTTGTTGTTTTTGTTTATTTGACGTTGTTGTTGTTGTTGTTGTTTATTTGACGTTGTTGTTGTTGTTGTTGTTTATTTGACGTTGTTGTTGTTGTTGTTTATTTGACGTTGTTGTTGTTGTTTATTTGACATTGTTGTTGTTGTTGTTGACGTTGTTGTTGTTGTTGTTTATTTGACGTTGTTGTTGTTGTTGTTTATTTGATGTTGTTTATTTGACGTTGTTGTTGTTTTTTATTTGATGTTATTGTTGTTGACATTGTTGTTGTTGTTTATTTGATGTTGTTGTTGTTGTTTTTTATTTGAGGTAGTTGTTGTTATTGACGTTGTTTTTGTTTAGTTAACGTTTTTGTTGTTTTTGATGTTATTGTTGTTGTTGTTTTTTATTTGACGTTGTTGTTGTTGTTTGTTTGACGTTGTTGTTGTTGTTGTTGTTTATTTGACGTTGTTGTTGTTGTTGTTGTTTATTTGACGTTGTTGTTGTTGTTGTTTATTTGACGTTGCTGTTGTTGTTGTTGTTGTTGTTGTTTATTTGACGTTGTTGTTGTTTTTTGAAGTTGTTGTTGTCGTTGTTGTATTTGTTGTTGTTGTTGTTTAGTTGACGTTGTTGTTGTTGTTGTTGTTGTTGTTTATTTGACGTTATTGTTATTGTTTATTTGACGTTGTTATTATTGTTGTTGTTGTTTATTTGACGTTTATGTTGTTGACGTTGTTGTTGTTGTTTATTTGACGTTGTTGTTGTTGTTGTTTATTTGACGTTGTTAATGTTGTTGACATTGTTGTTGTTGTTTTTGTTGTTTATTTGATGTTGTTGTTGTTGTTGTTTTTGTTGTTGTTGTTGTTGGTGTTCTTGTTGTTTATTTGACGTTCTTGTTGTTGTTGTTGTTTATTTGACGTTGTTGTTATTGTTGTTGTTTATTTGACGTTGTTGTTGTTTATTTGACTTTGTTTTTGTTATTTGACGTTGTTGTTGTGTTGTTGTTGTTGTTGCTTATTTGACGTTGTTGTTGTTGTTGTTGTTTATTTGATGTTGTTGTTGTTTATTTGACGTTGTTGTTGTTGTTTATTTGACGTTGTTGTTGTTGTTGTTTATTTGACGTTGTTGTTGTTATTGACGTTGTTGTTGTTGTTTAGTTGACGTTGTTATTGTTGTTGTTTATTTGACGTTGTTAATGTTGTTGACGTTGTTGTTGTTGTTTTTGTTGTTTATTTCACGTTGTTTTTGTTATTTGACGTTGTTGTTGTTGTATTTGTTGTTGTTGTTGTTGTTTATTTGACGTTGTATTTGTTGTTGTTGTTGTTGTTTATTTGACGTTGTTGTTGTTGTTTATTTGACGTTATTGTTGTTGTTTATTTGACGTTGTTATTGTTGTTGTTTATTTGACATTGTTGTTGTTGATGACATTGTTGCTGTTGTTTATATGACGTTGTTGTTGTCGTTGTTGTTGTTTATTTGACATTGTCGTTGTTGTTGTTGTTGTTGTTGTTGTTTATTTGACGTTGTTGTTGTTGTTGACGTTGTTGTTGTTGTTGTTGTTTATTTGACGTTGTTGTTGTTGTTGTTGTTTATTTGACGTTGTTGTTGTTTTTGTTGTTTATTTCACGTTGTTGTTGTTATTTGACGTTGTTGTTGTTGTATTTGTTGTTGTTGTTGTTATTTATTTGACGTTGTATTTGTTGTTGTTGTTGTTGTTGTTTATTTGACGTTGTTGTTGTTGTTGTTGTTGTTTATTTGACGTTGTTGTTGTTGTTGTTGTTTATTTGACGTTGTTGTTGTTTTTTATTTGATGTTGTTGTTGTTGACATTGTTGTTGTTGTTGTTTATTTGATGTTGTTGTTGTTGTTGTTTATTTGACGTAGTTGTTGTTATTGACGTTGTTGTTGTTTAGTTGACGTTTTTGTTGTTGTTGATGTTATTGTTGTTGTTGTTTTTTATTTGACGTTGTTGTTGTTGTTGTTGTTTGTTTGACGTTGTTGTTTATTTGACGTTGTTGTTGTTGTTCTTTATTTGACGTTGTTGTTGTTGTTGTTTATTTGACGTTGTTGTTGTTGTTGTTGTTGTTGTTTATTTGACGTTGTTGTTGTTGTTGTTGTTTATTTGACGTTGTTGTTGTTGTTGTTTATTTGATGTTGTTGTTGTTGTTGTTTATTTGACGTTGTTGTTGTTGTTTATTTGACGTTGTTGTTGTTGTTGTTTATTTGACATTGTTGTTGTTGTTATTTATTTGACGTTGTTGTTGTTGTTGTTATTGTTTATTTGACGTTGTTGTTGTTGTTTATTTGACGTTGTTATTGTTATTTATTTAACGTTGTTCTTGTTATTTGACGTTGTTATTGTTGTATTTGTTGTTGTTGTTATTGTTGCTTATTTGATGTTGTTGTTATTGTTGCTATTTATTTGACGTTGTTGTTGTTGTTGTTTATTTGACGTTGTTGTTATTTATTTGACGTTGTTGTTGTTGTTGTTGTTGTTTAATTGACGTTGTTGTTGTTTTATTTGTTGTTGTTATTATTGTTGTTGCTTATTTGACGTTGTTGTTATTGTTGTTGTTTATTTGACGTAGTTGTTGTTATTGACGTTGTTGTTGTTTAGTTGACGTTTTTGTTATTGTTGTTGTTTGTTTGACGTTGTTGTTGTTGTTGTTTATTTGACGTTGTTGTTGTTGTTGTTGTTTATTTGACGTTGTTGTTGTTGTTTATTTGACGTTGTTATTGTTGTTGTTGTTGTTGTTGTTGTTGTTGTTGTTGTTGTTGTTGTTTATTTGACGTTGTTGTTGTTGTTGTTGTTTATTTGACGTTGTTGTTGTTGTTGTTGTTTATTTGATGTTGTTGTTGTTGTTGTTTATTTGACGTTGTTGTTGTTTATTTGATGTTGTTGTTGTTGTTGTTTATTTGACATTGTTGTTGTTGTTATTTATTTGACGTTGTTGTTGTTGTTGTTATTGTTTATTTGACGTTGTTGTTGTTGTTGTTTATTTGACGTTGTTATTGTTATTTATTTAACGTTGTTCTTGTTATTTGACGTTGTTATTGTTGTATTTGTTGTTGTTGTTATTGTTGCTTATTTGATGTTGTTGTTATTGTTGCTATTTATTTGACGTTGTTGTTGTTGTTGTTTATTTGACGTTGTTGTTATTTATTTGACGTTGTTGTTGTTGTTGTTGTTGTTGTTTAATTGACGTTGTTGTTGTTGTATTTGTTGTTGTTATTATTGTTGTTGCTTATTTGACGTTGTTGTTATTGTTGTTGTTTATTTGACGTTGTTGCTGTTGATGTTATTCATTTGACGTTGTTGTTGTTGTTGTTGTTGTTTATTTGACGTTGTTGTTGTTGTTGTTGTTTATTTGACGTAGTTGTTGTTGTTGTTTATTTGATGTTGTTGTTGTTGTTGTTTATTTGACGTAGTTGTTGTTATTGACGTTGTTGTTGTTTAGTTGACTTTTTTGTTGTTGTTGATGTTATTGTTGTTGTTGTTTTTTATTTGACGTTGTTGTTGTTGTTATTTGTTTGACGTTGTTGTTGTTGTTGTTTATTTGACGTTGTTGTTGTTGTTGTTGTTTATTTGACGTTGTTGTTGTTGTTGTTTATTTGATGTTGTTGTTGTTGTTGTTGTTGTTGTTTATTTGACGTTGTTGTTGTTGTTTATTTGACGTTGTTGTTATTGTTGTTGTTTATTTGACATTGTTGTTGTTGTTATTTATTTGACGTTGTTGTTGTTGTTGTCGTTATTGTTTATTTGACGTTGTTGTTGTTGTTGTTTATTTGACGTTGTTATTGTTATTTATTTAACGTTGTTCTTGTTATTTGACGTTGTTATTGTTGTATTTGTTGTTGTTGTTATTATTGCTTATTTGATGTTGTTGTTATTGTTGCTATTTATTTGACGTTGTTGTTGTTGTTGTTTATTTGACGTTGTTGTTATTTATTTGGCGTTGTTGTTGTTGTTGTTGTTGTTTAATTGACATTGTTGTTGTTGTATTTGTTGTTGTTATTATTGTTGTTGCTTAATTGACGTTGTTGTTATTGTTGTTGTTTATTTGACGTTGTTGCTGTTGATGTTATTCATTTGACGTTGTTGTTGTTGTTGTTGTTGTTGTTGTTTATTTGACGTTGTTGTTGTTGTTGTTGTTTATTTGACGTAGTTGTTGTTGTTGTTTTTGTTGTTTATTTGATGTTATTGTTGTTATTTATTTGACATTGTTGTGATTGACGTTGTTGTTGTTATTTATTTGACGTTGTTGTTGTTGTTGTTGTTGTTTATTTGATGTTGTTAATGTTGTTGTTGTTTTTGTTGTTTATTTGGCGTTGTTGTTGTTGTTATTGTTGGTGTTGGTGTTGTTGTTATTGTTTGTTTGACGTTGTTGTTATTTATTTGACGTTGTTATTGTTGTTGTTTATTTGACGTTGTTGTTGTTGTTGTTGTTTATTTGACTTTGTTGTTCTTGTTGTTATTTATTTGACGTTGTTGTTGTTGTTGTTGTTGTTTATTAGACGTTGTTGTTGTTGTTGTTTATTTGACGTTGTTATTGTTGTTTATTTGACGTTGTTTTTGTTATTTGACGTTGTTGTTGTTGTTGTTGTATTTGTTGTTGTTGTTGTTGTTGCTTATTTGACATTGTTGTTGTTGTTTATTTGATGTTGTTGTTGCTGTTGTTTATATGACGTTGTTGTTGTCGTTGTTGTTGTTTATTTGACATTGTCGTTGTCGTTGTTGTTGTTGTTTATTTGACGTTGTTGTTGTTGTTGACGTTGTTGTTGTTGTTTATTTGACGTTGTTGTTGTTGTTGTTTATTTGACGTTGTTGTTGTTTTTGTTGTTTATTTCACGTTGTTGTTGTTATTTGACGTTGTTGTTGTTGTATTTGTTGTTGTTGTTGTTGTTGTTTATTTGACGTTGTATTTGTTGTTGTTGTTGTTTATTTGACGTTGTTGTTGTTGTTGTTTATTTGACATTGTTAATGTTGTTGACATTGTTGTTGTTGTTTTTGTTGTTTGTTTGACGTTGTTGTTGTTGTTGTTGTTGTTTTTGTTATTGTTATTGTTGTTGTTGTTGTTGTTTATTTGACGTTGTTGTTGTTGTTGTTTATTTGACGTTGTTGTTGTTGTTTATTTGACGTTGTTGTTGTTGTTGTTTTTGTTTATTTGACGTTGTTGTTGTTGTTGTTGTTTATTTGACGTTGTTGTTGTTGTTGTTGTTTATTTGACGTTGTTGTTGTTGTTGTTTATTTGACGTTGTTGTTGTTGTTTATTTGACATTGTTGTTGTTGTTGTTGACGTTGTTGTTGTTGTTGTTTATTTGACGTTGTTGTTGTTGTTGTTTATTTGATGTTGTTTATTTGACGTTGTTGTTGTTTTTTATTTGATGTTATTGTTGTTGACATTGTTGTTGTTGTTTATTTGATGTTGTTGTTGTTGTTTTTTATTTGAGGTAGTTGTTGTTATTGACGTTGTTGTTGTTTAGTTAACGTTTTTGTTGTTTTTGATGTTATTGTTGTTGTTGTTTTTTATTTGACGTTGTTGTTGTTGTTTGTTTGACGTTGTTGTTGTTGTTGTTGTTTATTTGACGTTGTTGTTGTTGTTGTTGTTTATTTGACGTTGTTGTTGTTGTTGTTTATTTGACGTTGCTGTTGTTGTTGTTGTTGTTGTTGTTGTTTATTTGACGTTGTTGTTGTTTTTTGAAGTTGTTGTTGTCGTTGTTGTATTTGTTGTTGTTGTTGTTTAGTTGACGTTGTTGTTGTTGTTGTTGTTGTTTATTTGACGTTATTGTTATTGTTTATTTGACGTTGTTATTATTGTTGTTGTTGTTTATTTGACATTTATGTTGTTGACGTTGTTGTTGTTGTTTATTTGACGTTGTTGTTGTTGTTGTTTATTTGACGTTGTTAATGTTGTTGACATTGTTGTTGTTGTTGTTGTTGTTGTTGTTGTTGTTGTTGTTGGTGTTCTTGTTGTTTATTTGACGTTCTTGTTGTTGTTGTTGTTTATTTGACGTTGTTGTTATTGTTGTTGTTTATTTGACGTTGTTGTTGTTTATTTGACTTTGTTTTTGTTATTTGACATTGTTGTTGTGTTGTTGTTGTTGTTGCTTATTTGACGTTGTTGTTGTTGTTGTTGTTTATTTGATGTTGTTGTTGTTGTTGTTTATTTGACGTTGTTGTTGTTGTTGTTTATTTGACGTTGTTGTTGTTTATTTGACGTTGTTGTTGTTATTGACGTTGTTGTTGTTGTTTAGTTGACGTTGTTATTGTTGTTGTTTATTTGACGTTGTTAATGTTGTTGACGTTGTTGTTGTTGTTTTTGTTGTTTATTTCACGTTGTTTTTGTTATTTGACGTTGTTGTTGTTGTTGTTGTTTATTTGACGTTGTATTTGTTGTTGTTGTTGTTGTTTATTTGACGTTGTTGTTGTTGTTTATTTGACGTTATTGTTGTTGTTTATTTGACGTTGTTATTGTTGTTGTTTATTTGACATTGTTGTTGTTGATGACATTGTTGCTGTTGTTTATATGACGTTGTTGTTGTCGTTGTTGTTGTTTATTTGACATTGTCGTTGTTGTTGTTGTTGTTGTTGTTTATTTGACGTTGTTGTTGTTGTTGACGTTGTTGTTGTTGTTGTTTATTTGACGTTGTTGTTGTTGTTTATTTGACGTTGTTGTTGTTTTTGTTGTTTATTTCACGTTGTTGTTGTTATTTGACGTTGTTGTTGTTGTATTTGTTGTTGTTGTTGTTATTTATTTGACGTTGTATTTGTTGTTGTTGTTGTTGTTGTTTATTTGACGTTGTTGTTGTTGTTGTTGTTGTTTATTTGACGTTGTTGTTGTTGTTGTTGTTTATTTGACGTTGTTGTTGTTTTTTATTTGATGTTGTTGTTGTTGACATTGTTGTTGTTGTTGTTTATTTGATGTTGTTGTTGTTGTTGTTTATTTGACGTTGTTGTTGTTGTTGTTTATTTGACGTTGTTGTTGTTGTTGTTTATTTGACGTTGTTGTTGTTGTTGTTGTTGTTGTTTATTTGACGTTGTTGTTGTTGTTGTTGTTGTTTATTTGACGTTGTTGTTGTTGTTGTTGTTTATTTGATGTTGTTGTTGTTGTTGTTTATTTGACGTTGTTGTTGTTGTTTATTTGACGTTGTTGTTGTTGTTGTTTATTTGACATTGTTGTTGTTGTTATTTATTTGACGTTGTTGTTGTTGTTGTTATTGTTTATTTGACGTTGTTGTTGTTGTTGTTTATTTGACGTTGTTATTGTTATTTATTTAACGTTGTTCTTGTTATTTGACGTTGTTATTGTTGTATTTGTTGTTGTTGTTATTGTTGCTTATTTGATGTTGTTGTTATTGTTGCTATTTATTTGACGTTGTTGTTGTTGTTGTTTATTTGACGTTGTTGTTATTTATTTGACGTTGTTGTTGTTGTTGTTGTTGTTGTTTAATTGACGTTGTTGTTGTTTTATTTGTTGTTGTTATTATTGTTGTTGCTTATTTGACGTTGTTGTTATTGTTGTTGTTTATTTGACGTAGTTGTTGTTATTGACGTTGTTGTTGTTTAGTTGACGTTTTTGTTGTTGTTGTTGTTTGTTTGACGTTGTTGTTGTTGTTTTTTATTTGACGTTGTTGTTGTTGTTGTTGTTTATTTGACGTTGTTGTTGTTGTTTATTTGACGTTGTTGTTGTTGTTGTTGTTGTTGTTGTTTATTTGACGTTGTTGTTGTTGTTGTTGTTTATTTGACGTTGTTGTTGTTGTTGTTGTTTATTTGATGTTGTTGTTGTTGTTGTTTATTTGACGTTGTTGTTGTTTATTTGACGTTGTTGTTGTTGTTGTTTATTTGACATTGTTGTTGTTGTTATTTATTTGACGTTGTTGTTGTTGTTGTTATTGTTTATTTGACGTTGTTGTTGTTGTTGTTTATTTGACGTTGTTATTGTTATTTATTTAACGTTGTTCTTGTTATTTGACGTTGTTATTGTTGTATTTGTTGTTGTTGTTATTGTTGCTTATTTGATGTTGTTGTTATTGTTGCTATTTATTTGACGTTGTTGTTGTTGTTGTTTATTTGACGTTGTTGTTATTTATTTGACGTTGTTGTTGTTGTTGTTGTTGTTTAATTGACGTTGTTGTTGTTGTATTTGTTGTTGTTATTATTGTTGTTGCTTATTTGACGTTGTTGTTATTGTTGTTGTTTATTTGACGTTGTTGCTGTTGATGTTATTCATTTGACGTTGTTGTTGTTGTTGTTGTTGTTGTTTATTTGACGTTGTTGTTGTTGTTGTTGTTTATTTGACGTAGTTGTTGTTGTTGTTTTTGTTGTTTATTTGATGTTGTTGTTGTTATTTATTTGACGTTGTTGTGATTGACGTTGTTGTTGTTATTTATTTGACGTTGTTGTTGTTGTTGTTGTTTATTTGATGTTGTTAATGTTGTTGACATTGTTGTTGTTGTTTTTGTTGTTTATTTGGCGTTGTTGTTGTTGTTGTTATTGTTGGTGTTGGTGTTGTTGTTATTGTTTATTTGACGTTGTTGTTGTTTATTTGACGTTGTTGTTGTTGTTGTTTATTTGACGTTGTTGTTGTTGTTTATTTGACGTTGTTGTTGTTGTTGTTTATTTGACTTTGTTGTTCTTGTTGTTATTTATTTGACGTTGTTGTTGTTGTTGTTGTTGTTGTTTATTAGACGTTGTTGTTGTTGTTGTTTATTTGACGTTGTTATTGTTGTTTATTTGATGTTGTTTTTGTTATTTGACGTTGTTGTTGTTGTTGTATTTGTTGTTGTTGTTGTTGCTTATTTGACATTGTTGTTGTTGTTTATTTGATGTTGTTGTTGCTGTTGTTTATATGACGTTGTTGTTGTCGTTGTTGTTGTTTATTTGACATTGTCGTTGTCGTTGTTGTTGTTGTTTATTTGACGTTGTTGACGTTGTTGTTGTTGTTTATTTGACGTTGTTGTTGTTGTTGTTTATTTGACGTTGTTGTTGTTTTTGTTGTTTATTTCACGTTGTTGTTGTAATTTGACGTTGTTGTTGTTGTATTTGTTGTTGTTGTTGTTGTTTATTTGACGTTGTATTTGTTGTTGTTGTTGTTTATTTGACGTTGTTGTTGTTGTTGTTGTTGTTTATTTGACATTGTTAATGTTGTTGACATTGTTGTTGTTGTTTTTGTTGTTTGTTTGACGTTGTTGTTGTTGTTGTTGTTTTTGTTATTGTTATTGTTGTTGTTGTTGTTGTTTATTTGACGTTGTTGTTGTTGTTTATTTGACGTTGTTGTTGTTGTTGTTTTTGTTTATTTGACGTTGTTGTTGTTGTTGTTTATTTGACGTGGTTGTTGTTGTTGTTGTTTATTTGACGTTGTTGTTGTTGTTGTTTATTTGACGTTATTGTTGTTGTTTATTTGACGTTGTTATTATTGTTGTTGTTGTTTATTTGACGTTTATGTTGTTGACGTTGTTGTTGTTGTTTATTTGACGTTGTTGTTGTTGTTGTTGTTTATTTGACGTTGTTAATGTTGTTGACATTGTTGTTGTTGTTTTTGTTGTTTATTTGATGTTGTTGTTGTTGTTGTTGGTGTTCTTGTTGTTTATTTGACGTTCTTGTTGTTGTTGTTGTTTATTTGACGTTGTTGTTATTGTTGTTGTTTATTTGACGTTGTTGTTGTTTATTTGACTTTGTTTTTGTTATTTGACGTTGTTGTTGTGTTGTTGTTGTTGTTGCTTATTTGACGTTGTTGTTGTTGTTGTTGTTTATTTGATGTTGTTGTTGTTTATTTGACGTTGTTGTTGTTGTTGTTGTTTATTTGACGTTGTTGTTGTTGTTGTTTATTTGACGTTGTTGTTGTTATTGACGTTGTTGTTGTTGTTTAGTTGACGTTGTTATTGTTGTTGTTTATTTGACGTTGTTAATGTTGTTGACGTTGTTGTTGTTGTTTTTGTTGTTTATTTCACGTTGTTTTTGTTATTTGACGTTGTTGTTGTTGTATTTGTTGTTGTTGTTGTTGTTTATTTGACGTTGTATTTGTTGTTGTTGTTGTTGTTTATTTGACGTTGTTGTTGTTGTTTATTTGACGTTATTGTTGTTGTTTATTTGACGTTGTTATTGTTGTTGTTTATTTGACATTGTTGTTGTTGATGACATTGTTGCTGTTGTTTATATGACGTTGTTGTTGTCGTTGTTGTTGTTTATTTGACATTGTCGTTGTTGTTGTTGTTGTTGTTGTTTATTTGACGTTGTTGTTGTTGTTGACGTTGTTGTTGTTGTTGTTGTTTATTTGACGTTGTTGTTGTTGTTTATTTGACGTTGTTGTTGTTTTTGTTGTTTATTTCACGTTGTTGTTGTTATTTGACGTTGTTGTTGTTGTATTTGTTGTTGTTGTTGTTATTTATTTGACGTTGTATTTGTTGTTGTCGTTGTTGTTGTTTATTTGACGTTGTTGTTGTTGTTGTTGTTGTTTATTTGACGTTGTTGTTGTTGTTGTTGTTTATTTGACGTTGTTGTTGTTTTTTATTTGATGTTGTTGTTGTTGACATTGTTGTTGTTGTTGTTTATTTGATGTTGTTGTTGTTGTTGTTTATTTGACGTAGTTGTTGTTATTGACGTTGTTGTTGTTTAGTTGACGTTTTTGTTGTTGTTGATGTTATTGTTGTTGTTGTTTTTTATTTGACGTTGTTGTTGTTGTTGTTGTTTATTTGATGTTGTTGTTGTTGTTGTTTATTTGACGTTGTTGTTGTTGTTGTTTATTTGACGTTGTTGTTGTTGTTGTTTATTTGACGTTGTTGTTGTTGTTGTTGTTGTTGTTTATTTGACGTTGTTGTTGTTGTTGTTGTTGTTTATTTGACGTTGTTGTTGTTGTTGTTGTTTATTTGATGTTGTTGTTGTTGTTGTTTATTTGACGTTGTTGTTGTTGTTTATTTGACGTTGTTGTTGTTGTTGTTTATTTGACATTGTTGTTGTTGTTATTTATTTGACGTTGTTGTTGTTGTTGTTATTGTTTATTTGACGTTGTTGTTGTTGTTGTTTATTTGACGTTGTTATTGTTATTTATTTAACGTTGTTCTTGTTATTTGACGTTGTTATTGTTGTATTTGTTGTTGTTGTTATTGTTGCTTATTTGATGTTGTTGTTATTGTTGCTATTTATTTGACGTTGTTGTTGTTGTTGTTTATTTGACGTTGTTGTTATTTATTTGACGTTGTTGTTGTTGTTGTTGTTGTTGTTTAATTGACGTTGTTGTTGTTTTATTTGTTGTTGTTATTATTGTTGTTGCTTATTTGACGTTGTTGTTATTGTTGTTGTTTATTTGACGTAGTTGTTGTTATTGACGTTGTTGTTGTTTAGTTGACGTTTTTGTTGTTGTTGTTGTTTGTTTGACGTTGTTGTTGTTGTTGTTTATTTGACGTTGTTGTTGTTGTTGTTGTTTATTTGACGTTGTTGTTGTTGTTTATTTGACGTTGTTGTTGTTGTTGTTGTTGTTGTTGTTGTTGTTTATTTGACGTTGTTGTTGTTGTTGTTGTTTATTTGACGTTGTTGTTGTTGTTGTTGTTTATTTGATGTTGTTGTTGTTGTTGTTTATTTGACGTTGTTGTTGTTTATTTGACGTTGTTGTTGTTGTTGTTTATTTGACATTGTTGTTGTTGTTATTTATTTGACGTTGTTGTTGTTGTTGTTATTGTTTATTTGACGTTGTTGTTGTTGTTGTTTATTTGACGTTGTTATTGTTATTTATTTAACGTTGTTCTTGTTATTTGACGTTGTTATTGTTGTATTTGTTGTTGTTGTTATTGTTGCTTATTTGATGTTGTTGTTATTGTTGCTATTTATTTGACGTTGTTGTTGTTGTTGTTTATTTGACGTTGTTGTTATTTATTTGACGTTGTTGTTGTTGTTGTTGTTGTTTAATTGACGTTGTTGTTGTTGTATTTGTTGTTGTTATTATTGTTGTTGCTTATTTGACGTTGTTGTTATTGTTGTTGTTTATTTGACGTTGTTGCTGTTGATGTTATTCATTTGACGTTGTTGTTGTTGTTGTTGTTGTTTATTTGACGTTGTTGTTGTTGTTGTTGTTTATTTGACGTAGTTGTTGTTGTTGTTTTTGTTGTTTATTTGATGTTGTTGTTGTTATTTATTTGACGTTGTTGTGATTGACGTTGTTGTTGTTGTTTATTTGACGTTGTTGTTGTTGTTGTTTATTTGACGTTGTTAATGTTGTTGACATTGTTGTTGTTGTTTTTGTTGTTTATTTGGCGTTGTTGTTGTTGTTGTTATTGTTGGTGTTGGTGTTGTTGTTATTGTTTATTTGACGTTGTTGTTGTTTATTTGACGTTGTTGTTGTTGTTGTTTATTTGACGTTGTTGTTGTTGTTGTTTATTTGACGTTGTTGTTGTTGTTTATTTGACGTTGTTGTTGTTGTTGTTTATTTGACTTTGTTGTTCTTGTTGTTATTTATTTGACGTTGTTGTTGTTGTTGTTGTTTATTAGACGTTGTTGTTGTTGTTGTTTATTTGACGTTGTTATTGTTGTTTATTTGATGTTGTTTTTGTTATTTGACGTTGTTGTTGTTGTTGTATTTGTTGTTGTTGTTGTTGCTTATTTGACATTGTTGTTGTTGTTTATTTGATGTTGTTGTTGCTGTTGTTTATATCACGTTGTTGTTGTCGTTGTTGTTGTTTATTTGACATTGTCGTTGTCGTTGTTGTTGTTGTTTATTTGACGTTGTTGTTGTTGTTGACGTTGTTGTTGTTGTTTATTTGACGTTGTTGTTGTTGTTGTTTATTTGACGTTGTTGTTGTTTTTGTTGTTTATTTCACGTTGTTGTTGTAATTTGACGTTGTTGTTGTTGTATTTGTTGTTGTTGTTGTTGTTTATTTGACGTTGTATTTGTTGTTGTTGTTGTTTATTTGACGTTGTTGTTGTTGTTGTTGTTGTTTATTTGACATTGTTAATGTTGTTGACATTGTTGTTGTTGTTTTTGTTGTTTGTTTGACGTTGTTGTTGTTGTTGTTGTTTTTGTTATTGTTATTGTTGTTGTTGTTGTTGTTTATTTGACGTTGTTGTTGTTGTTTATTTGACGTTGTTGTTGTTGTTGTTGTTTTTGTTTATTTGACGTTGTTGTTGTTGTTGTTTATTTGACGTGGTTGTTGTTGTTGTTGTTTATTTGACGTTGTTGTTGTTGTTGTTTATTTGACGTTATTGTTGTTGTTTATTTGACGTTGTTATTATTGTTGTTGTTGTTTATTTGACGTTTATGTTGTTGACGTTGTTGTTGTTGTTTATTTGACGTTGTTGTTGTTGTTGTTTATTTGACGTTGTTAATGTTGTTGACATTGTTGTTGTTGTTTTTGTTGTTTATTTGATGTTGTTGTTGTTGTTGTTGGTGTTCTTGTTGTTTATTTGACGTTCTTGTTGTTGTTGTTGTTTATTTGACGTTGTTGTTATTGTTGTTGTTTATTTGACGTTGTTGTTGTTTATTTGACTTTGTTTTTGTTATTTGACGTTGTTGTTGTGTTGTTGTTGTTGTTGCTTATTTGACGTTGTTGTTGTTGTTGTTGTTTATTTGATGTTGTTGTTGTTTATTTGACGTTGTTGTTGTTGTTGTTGTTTATTTGACGTTGTTGTTGTTGTTGTTTATTTGACGTTGTTGTTGTTATTGACGTTGTTGTTGTTGTTTAGTTGACGTTGTTATTGTTGTTGTTTATTTGACGTTGTTAATGTTGTTGACGTTGTTGTTGTTGTTTTTGTTGTTTATTTCACGTTGTTTTTGTTATTTGACGTTGTTGTTGTTGTATTTGTTGTTGTTATTGTTGTTGTTTATTTGACGTTGTATTTGTTGTTGTTGTTGTTGTTTATATGACGTTGTTGTTATTGTTTATTTGACGTTATTGTTGTTGTTTATTTGACGTTGTTATTGTTGTTGTTTATTTGACATTGTTGTTGTTGATGACATTGTTGCTGTTGTTTATATGACGTTGTTGTTGTCGTTGTTGTTGTTTATTTGACGTTGTCGTTGTTGTTGTTGTTGTTGTTTATTTGACGTTGTTGTTGTTGTTGACGTTGTTGTTGTTGTTGTTTATTTGACGTTGTTGTTGTTGTTGTTTATTTGACGTTGTTGTTGTTTTTTTGTTTATTTCACGTTGTTGTTGTTATTTGACGTTGTTGTTGTTGTATTTGTTGTTGTTGTTGTTATTTATTTGACGTTGTATGTGTTGTTGTTGTTGTTGTTTATTTGACGTTGTTGTTGTTGTTGTTGTTGTTTATTTGACGTTGTTGTTGTTGTTGTTGTTTATTTGACGTTGTTGTTGTTTTTTATTTGATGTTGTTGTTGTTGACATTGTAGTTGTTGTTGTTGTTTATTTGACGTAGTTGTTGTTATTGACGTTGTTGTTGTTTAGTTGACGTTTTTGTTGTTGTTGATGTTATTGTTGTTGTTGTTTTTTATTTGACGTTGTTGTTGTTGTTGTTTGTTTGACGTTGTTGTTGTTGTTGTTTATTTGACGTTGTTGTTGTTATTGTTGTTGTTTATTTGACGTTGTTGTTGTTGTTTATTTGACGTTGTTGTTGTTGTTGTTGTTATTGTTGTTGTTTATTTGACGTTGTTGTTGTTGTTGTTGTTTATATGACGTTGTTGTTGTTGTTGTTGTTTATTTGATGTTGTTGTTGTTGTTGTTTATTTGAAGTTGTTGTTGTTGTTTATTTGACGTTGTTGTTGTTGTTGTTTATTTGACATTGTTGTTGTTGTTATTTATTTGACGTTGTTGTTGTTGTTATTGTTTATTTGACGTTGTTGTTGTTGTTGTTTATTTGACGTTGTTATTGTTATTTATTTAACGTTGTTCTTGTTATTTGACGTTGTTATTGTTGTATTTGTTGTTGTTGTTATTGTGGCTTATTTGATGTTGTTGTTATTGTTGCTATTTATTTGACGTTGTTGTTGTTGTTGTTTATTTGACGTTGTTGTTATTTATTTGATGTTGTTGTTGTTGTTGTTGTTGTTTAATTGACGTTGTTGTTGTTGTATTTGTTGTTGTTATTATTGTTGTTGCTTATTTGACGTTGTTGTTATTGTTGTTGTTTATTTGACGTTGTTGCTGTTGATGTTATTCATTTGACGTTGTTGTTGTTGTTGTTGTTTATTTGACGTTGTTGTTGTTGTTGTTTATTTGACGTAGTTGTTGTTGTTGTTTTTGTTGTTTATTTGATGTTGTTGTTGTTATTTATTTGACGTTGTTGTGATTGACGTTGTTGTTGTTATTTATTTGACGTTGTTGTTGTTGTTGTTGTTTATTTGATGTTGTTAATGTTGTTGACATTGTTGTTGTTGTTTTTGTTGTTTATTTGGCGTTGTTGTTGTTGTTGTTATTGTTGGTGTTGGTGTTGTTGTTAATGTTTATTTGACGTTGTTGTTGTTAATTTGACGTTGTTGTTGTTGTTTATTTGACGTTGTTGTTGTTGTTGTTGTTTATTTGACTTTGTTGTTCTTGTTGTTATTTATTTGACGTTGTTGTTGTTGTTGTTTATTAGACGTTGTTGTTGTTGTTGTTTATTTGACGTTGTTATTGTTGTTTATTTGACGTTGTTTTTGTTATTTGACGTTGTTGTTGTTGTTGTTGTTGTATTTGTTGTTGTTGTTGTTGTTGTTTATTTGACATTGTTGTTGTTGTTTATTTGATGTTGTTGTTGCTGTTGTTTATATGACGTTGTTGTTGTCGTTGTTGTTGTTTATTTGACATTGTCGTTGTCATTGTTGTTGTTGTTTATTTGACGTTGTTGTTGTTGTTGACGTTGTTGTTGTTGTTTATTTGACGTTGTTGTTGTTGTTGTTGTTTATTTCACGTTGTTGTTGTTTTTGTTGTTTATTTCACGTTGTTGTTGTTATTTGACGTTGTTGTTGTTGTATTTGTTGTTGTTGTTGTTGTTGTTTATTTGACGTTGTATTTGTTGTTGTTGTTGTTTATTTGACGTTGTTGTTGTTGTTGTTTATTTGACATTGTTAATGTTGTTGACATTGTTGTTGTTGTTTTTGTTGTTTGTTTGACGTTGTTGTTGTTGTTGTTGTTGTTGTTTTTGTTATTGTTATTGTTGTTGTTGTTGTTGTTTATTTGACGTTGTTGTTGTTGTTGTTTATTTGACGTTGTTGTTGTTGTTTATTTGACGTTGTTGTTGTTGTTGTTTTTGTTTATTTGACGTTGTTGTTGTTGTTGTTTATTTGACGTTGTTGTTGTTGTTGTTTATTTGACGTTGTTGTTGTTGTTGTTTATTTGACGTTGTTGTTGTTTATTTGACATTGTTGTTGTTGTTGTTGACGTTGTTGTTGTTGTTATTGTTTATTTGACGTTGTTGTTGTTGTTGTTTATTTGATGTTGTTTATTTGACGTTGTTGTTGTTTTTTATTTGATTTTATTGTTGTTGACATTGTTGTTGTTGTTTATTTGATGTTGTTGTTGTTGTTGTTTATTTGAGGTAGTTGTTGTTATTGACGTTGTTGTTGTTTAGTTAACGTTTTTGTTGTTTTTGATGTTATTGTTGTTGTTGTTTTTTATTTGACGTTGTTGTTGTTGTTTGTTTGACGTTGTTGTTGTTGTTGTTTATTTGACGTTGTTGTTGTTGTTGTTTATTTGATGTTGTTAATGTTGTTGACATTGTTGTTGTTGATGTTGTTTATTTGATGTTGTTAATGTTGTTGACATTGTTGTTGTTGTTTTTGTTGTTTATTTGGCGTTGTTGTTGTTGTTGTTATTGTTGGTGTTGGTGTTGTTGTTATTGTTTATTTGACGTTGTTGTTGTTTATTTGACGTTGTTGTTGTTGTTGTTTATTTGACGTTGTTGTTGTTGTTTATTTGACGTTGTTGTTGTTGTTGTTTATTTAACTTTGTTGTTCTTGTTGTTATTTATTTGACGTTGTTGTTGTTGTTGTTGTTGTTGTTGTTTATTAGACGTTGTTGTTGTTGTTGTTTATTTGACGTTGTTATTGTTGTTTATTTGATGTTGTTTTTGTTATTTGACGTTGTTGTTGTTGTTGTATTTGTTGTTGTTGTTGTTGCTTATTTGACATTGTTGTTGTTGTTTATTTGATGTTGTTGTTGCTGTTGTTTATATGACGTTGTTGTTGTCGTTGTTGTTGTTTATTTGACATTGTCGTTGTCGTTGTTGTTGTTGTTTATTTGACGTTGTTGACGTTGTTGTTGTTGTTTATTTGACGTTGTTGTTGTTGTTGTTTATTTGACGTTGTTGTTGTTTTTGTTGTTTATTTCACGTTGTTGTTGTAATTTGACGTTGTTGTTGTTGTATTTGTTGTTGTTGTTGTTGTTTATTTGACGTTGTATTTGTTGTTGTTGTTGTTTATTTGACGTTGTTGTTGTTGTTGTTGTTGTTTATTTGACATTGTTAATGTTGTTGACATTGTTGTTGTTGTTTTTGTTGTTTGTTTGACGTTGTTGTTGTTGTTGTTGTTGTTTTTGTTATTGTTATTGTTGTTGTTGTTGTTGTTTATTTGACGTTGTTGTTGTTGTTTATTTGACGTTGTTGTTGTTGTTGTTTTTGTTTATTTGACGTTGTTGTTGTTGTTGTTTATTTGACGTGGTTGTTGTTGTTGTTGTTTATTTGACGTTGTTGTTGTTGTTGTTTATTTGACGTTATTGTTGTTGTTTATTTGACGTTGTTATTATTGTTGTTGTTGTTTATTTGACGTTTATGTTGTTGACGTTGTTGTTGTTGTTTATTTGACGTTGTTGTTGTTGTTGTTGTTTATTTGACGTTGTTAATGTTGTTGACATTGTTGTTGTTGTTTTTGTTGTTTATTTGATGTTGTTGTTGTTGTTGTTGGTGTTCTTGTTGTTTATTTGACGTTCTTGTTGTTGTTGTTGTTTATTTGACGTTGTTGTTATTGTTGTTGTTTATTTGACGTTGTTGTTGTTTATTTGACTTTGTTTTTGTTATTTGACGTTGTTGTTGTGTTGTTGTTGTTGTTGCTTATTTGACGTTGTTGTTGTTGTTGTTGTTTATTTGATGTTGTTGTTGTTTATTTGACGTTGTTGTTGTTGTTGTTGTTTATTTGACGTTGTTGTTGTTGTTGTTTATTTGACGTTGTTGTTGTTATTGACGTTGTTGTTGTTGTTTAGTTGACGTTGTTATTGTTGTTGTTTATTTGACGTTGTTAATGTTGTTGACGTTGTTGTTGTTGTTTTTGTTGTTTATTTCACGTTGTTTTTGTTATTTGACGTTGTTGTTGTTGTATTTGTTGTTGTTGTTGTTGTTTATTTGACGTTGTATTTGTTGTTGTTGTTGTTGTTTATTTGACGTTGTTGTTGTTGTTTATTTGACGTTATTGTTGTTGTTTATTTGACGTTGTTATTGTTGTTGTTTATTTGACATTGTTGTTGTTGATGACATTGTTGCTGTTGTTTATATGACGTTGTTGTTGTCGTTGTTGTTGTTTATTTGACATTGTCGTTGTTGTTGTTGTTGTTGTTGTTTATTTGACGTTGTTGTTGTTGTTGACGTTGTTGTTGTTGTTGTTGTTTATTTGACGTTGTTGTTGTTGTTTATTTGACGTTGTTGTTGTTTTTGTTGTTTATTTCACGTTGTTGTTGTTATTTGACGTTGTTGTTGTTGTATTTGTTGTTGTTGTTGTTATTTATTTGACGTTGTATTTGTTGTTGTCGTTGTTGTTGTTTATTTGACGTTGTTGTTGTTGTTGTTGTTGTTTATTTGACGTTGTTGTTGTTGTTGTTGTTTATTTGACGTTGTTGTTGTTTTTTATTTGATGTTGTTGTTGTTGACATTGTTGTTGTTGTTGTTTATTTGATGTTGTTGTTGTTGTTGTTTATTTGACGTAGTTGTTGTTATTGACGTTGTTGTTGTTTAGTTGACGTTTTTGTTGTTGTTGATGTTATTGTTGTTGTTGTTTTTTATTTGACGTTGTTGTTGTTGTTGTTGTTTGTTTGACGTTGTTGTTGTTGTTGTTTATTTGACGTTGTTGTTGTTGTTGTTTATTTGACGTTGTTGTTGTTGTTGTTTATTTGACGTTGTTGTTGTTGTTGTTGTTGTTGTTTATTTGACGTTGTTGTTGTTGTTGTTGTTTATTTGACGTTGTTGTTGTTGTTGTTGTTGTTTATTTGATGTTGTTGTTGTTGTTGTTTATTTGACGTTGTTGTTGTTGTTTATTTGACGTTGTTGTTGTTGTTGTTTATTTGACATTGTTGTTGTTGTTATTTATTTGACGTTGTTGTTGTTGTTGTTATTGTTTATTTGACGTTGTTGTTGTTGTTGTTTATTTGACGTTGTTATTGTTATTTATTTAACGTTGTTCTTGTTATTTGACGTTGTTATTGTTGTATTTGTTGTTGTTGTTATTGTTGCTTATTTGATGTTGTTGTTATTGTTGCTATTTATTTGACGTTGTTGTTGTTGTTGTTTATTTGACGTTGTTGTTATTTATTTGACGTTGTTGTTGTTGTTGTTGTTGTTGTTTAATTGACGTTGTTGTTGTTTTATTTGTTGTTGTTATTATTGTTGTTGCTTATTTGACGTTGTTGTTATTGTTGTTGTTTATTTGACGTAGTTGTTGTTATTGACGTTGTTGTTGTTTAGTTGACGTTTTTGTTGTTGTTGTTGTTTGTTTGACGTTGTTGTTGTTGTTGTTTATTTGACGTTGTTGTTGTTGTTGTTGTTTATTTGACGTTGTTGTTGTTGTTTATTTGACGTTGTTGTTGTTGTTGTTGTTGTTGTTGTTGTTGTTGTTTATTTGACGTTGTTGTTGTTGTTGTTGT
Organism: Vicia faba; assembly: GCA_948472305.1. Classification (NCBI taxonomy): domain Eukaryota; kingdom Viridiplantae; phylum Streptophyta; class Magnoliopsida; order Fabales; family Fabaceae; genus Vicia; species Vicia faba. The sequence continues at coordinate 295,527,997 of OX451741.1, forward strand.
TTATTTGACGTTGTTGTTGTTGTTGTTGTTTATTTGATGTTGTTGTTGTTGTTGTTTATTTGACGTTGTTGTTGTTTATTTGACGTTGTTGTTGTTGTTGTTTATTTGACATTGTTGTTGTTGTTATTTATTTGACGTTGTTGTTGTTGTTGTTATTGTTTATTTGACGTTGTTGTTGTTGTTGTTTATTTGACGTTGTTATTGTTATTTATTTAACGTTGTTCTTGTTATTTGACGTTGTTATTGTTGTATTTGTTGTTGTTGTTATTGTTGCTTATTTGATGTTGTTGTTATTGTTGCTATTTATTTGACGTTGTTGTTGTTGTTGTTTATTTGACGTTGTTGTTATTTATTTGACGTTGTTGTTGTTGTTGTTGTTGTTTAATTGACGTTGTTGTTGTTGTATTTGTTGTTGTTATTATTGTTGTTGCTTATTTGACGTTGTTGTTATTGTTGTTGTTTATTTGACGTTGTTGCTGTTGATGTTATTCATTTGACGTTGTTGTTGTTGTTGTTGTTGTTTATTTGACGTTGTTGTTGTTGTTGTTGTTTATTTGACGTAGTTGTTGTTGTTGTTTTTGTTGTTTATTTGATGTTGTTGTTGTTATTTATTTGACGTTGTTGTGATTGACGTTGTTGTTGTTGTTTATTTGACGTTGTTGTTGTTGTTGTTTATTTGACGTTGTTAATGTTGTTGACATTGTTGTTGTTGTTTTTGTTGTTTATTTGGCGTTGTTGTTGTTGTTGTTATTGTTGGTGTTGGTGTTGTTGTTATTGTTTATTTGACGTTGTTGTTGTTTATTTGACGTTGTTGTTGTTGTTGTTTATTTGACGTTGTTGTTGTTGTTGTTTATTTGACGTTGTTGTTGTTGTTTATTTGACGTTGTTGTTGTTGTTGTTTATTTGACTTTGTTGTTCTTGTTGTTATTTATTTGACGTTTTTGTTGTTGTTGTTGTTTATTAGACGTTGTTGTTGTTGTTGTTTATTTGACGTTGTTATTGTTGTTTATTTGATGTTGTTTTTGTTATTTGACGTTGTTGTTGTTGTTGTATTTGTTGTTGTTGTTGTTGCTTATTTGACATTGTTGTTGTTGTTTATTTGATGTTGTTGTTGCTGTTGTTTATATGACGTTGTTGTTGTCGTTGTTGTTGTTTATTTGACATTGTCGTTGTCGTTGTTGTTGTTGTTTATTTGACGTTGTTGTTGTTGTTGACGTTGTTGTTGTTGTTTATTTGACGTTGTTGTTGTTGTTGTTTATTTGACGTTGTTGTTGTTTTTGTTGTTTATTTCACGTTGTTGTTGTAATTTGACGTTGTTGTTGTTGTATTTGTTGTTGTTGTTGTTGTTTATTTGACGTTGTATTTGTTGTTGTTGTTGTTTATTTGACGTTGTTGTTGTTGTTGTTGTTGTTTATTTGACATTGTTAATGTTGTTGACATTGTTGTTGTTGTTTTTGTTGTTTGTTTGACGTTGTTGTTGTTGTTGTTGTTTTTGTTATTGTTATTGTTGTTGTTGTTGTTGTTTATTTGACGTTGTTGTTGTTGTTTATTTGACGTTGTTGTTGTTGTTGTTGTTTTTGTTTATTTGACGTTGTTGTTGTTGTTGTTGTTTATTTGACGTGGTTGTTGTTGTTGTTGTTTATTTGACGTTGTTGTTGTTGTTGTTTATTTGACGTTATTGTTGTTGTTTATTTGACGTTGTTATTATTGTTGTTGTTGTTTATTTGACGTTTATGTTGTTGACGTTGTTGTTGTTGTTTATTTGACGTTGTTGTTGTTGTTGTTTATTTGACGTTGTTAATGTTGTTGACATTGTTGTTGTTGTTTTTGTTGTTTATTTGATGTTGTTGTTGTTGTTGTTGGTGTTCTTGTTGTTTATTTGACGTTCTTGTTGTTGTTGTTGTTTATTTGACGTTGTTGTTATTGTTGTTGTTTATTTGACGTTGTTGTTGTTTATTTGACTTTGTTTTTGTTATTTGACGTTGTTGTTGTGTTGTTGTTGTTGTTGCTTATTTGACGTTGTTGTTGTTGTTGTTGTTTATTTGATGTTGTTGTTGTTTATTTGACGTTGTTGTTGTTGTTGTTTATTTGACGTTGTTGTTGTTGTTGTTTATTTGACGTTGTTGTTGTTATTGACGTTGTTGTTGTTGTTTAGTTGACGTTGTTATTGTTGTTGTTTATTTGACGTTGTTAATGTTGTTGACGTTGTTGTTGTTGTTTTTGTTGTTTATTTCACGTTGTTTTTGTTATTTGACGTTGTTGTTGTTGTATTTGTTGTTGTTATTGTTGTTGTTTATTTGACGTTGTATTTGTTGTTGTTGTTGTTGTTTATATGACGTTGTTGTTATTGTTTATTTGACGTTATTGTTGTTGTTTATTTGACGTTGTTATTGTTGTTGTTTATTTGACATTGTTGTTGTTGATGACATTGTTGCTGTTGTTTATATGACGTTGTTGTTGTCGTTGTTGTTGTTTATTTGACGTTGTCGTTGTTGTTGTTGTTGTTGTTTATTTGACGTTGTTGTTGTTGTTGACGTTGTTGTTGTTGTTGTTTATTTGACGTTGTTGTTGTTGTTGTTTATTTGACGTTGTTGTTGTTTTTTTGTTTATTTCACGTTGTTGTTGTTATTTGACGTTGTTGTTGTTGTATTTGTTGTTGTTGTTGTTATTTATTTGACGTTGTATGTGTTGTTGTTGTTGTTGTTTATTTGACGTTGTTGTTGTTGTTGTTGTTGTTTATTTGACGTTGTTGTTGTTGTTGTTGTTTATTTGACGTTGTTGTTGTTTTTTATTTGATGTTGTTGTTGTTGACATTGTAGTTGTTGTTGTTGTTTATTTGACGTAGTTGTTGTTATTGACGTTGTTGTTGTTTAGTTGACGTTTTTGTTGTTGTTGATGTTATTGTTGTTGTTGTTTTTTATTTGACGTTGTTGTTGTTGTTGTTTGTTTGACGTTGTTGTTGTTGTTGTTTATTTGACGTTGTTGTTGTTATTGTTGTTGTTTATTTGACGTTGTTGTTGTTGTTTATTTGACGTTGTTGTTGTTGTTGTTGTTATTGTTGTTGTTTATTTGACGTTGTTGTTGTTGTTGTTGTTTATATGACGTTGTTGTTGTTGTTGTTGTTTATTTGATGTTGTTGTTGTTGTTGTTTATTTGAAGTTGTTGTTGTTGTTTATTTGACGTTGTTGTTGTTGTTGTTTATTTGACATTGTTGTTGTTGTTATTTATTTGACGTTGTTGTTGTTGTTATTGTTTATTTGACGTTGTTGTTGTTGTTGTTTATTTGACGTTGTTATTGTTATTTATTTAACGTTGTTCTTGTTATTTGACGTTGTTATTGTTGTATTTGTTGTTGTTGTTATTGTGGCTTATTTGATGTTGTTGTTATTGTTGCTATTTATTTGACGTTGTTGTTGTTGTTGTTTATTTGACGTTGTTGTTATTTATTTGATGTTGTTGTTGTTGTTGTTGTTGTTGTTTAATTGACGTTGTTGTTGTTGTATTTGTTGTTGTTATTATTGTTGTTGCTTATTTGACGTTGTTGTTATTGTTGTTGTTTATTTGACGTTGTTGCTGTTGATGTTATTCATTTGACGTTGTTGTTGTTGTTGTTGTTTATTTGACGTTGTTGTTGTTGTTGTTTATTTGACGTAGTTGTTGTTGTTGTTTTTGTTGTTTATTTGATGTTGTTGTTGTTATTTATTTGACGTTGTTGTGATTGACGTTGTTGTTGTTATTTATTTGACGTTGTTGTTGTTGTTGTTGTTTATTTGATGTTGTTAATGTTGTTGACATTGTTGTTGTTGTTTTTGTTGTTTATTTGGCGTTGTTGTTGTTGTTGTTATTGTTGGTGTTGGTGTTGTTGTTAATGTTTATTTGACGTTGTTGTTGTTAATTTGACGTTGTTGTTGTTGTTTATTTGACGTTGTTGTTGTTGTTGTTGTTTATTTGACTTTGTTGTTCTTGTTGTTATTTATTTGACGTTGTTGTTGTTGTTGTTTATTAGACGTTGTTGTTGTTGTTGTTTATTTGACGTTGTTATTGTTGTTTATTTGACGTTGTTTTTGTTATTTGACGTTGTTGTTGTTGTTGTTGTTGTATTTGTTGTTGTTGTTGTTGTTGTTTATTTGACATTGTTGTTGTTGTTTATTTGATGTTGTTGTTGCTGTTGTTTATATGACGTTGTTGTTGTCGTTGTTGTTGTTTATTTGACATTGTCGTTGTCATTGTTGTTGTTGTTTATTTGACGTTGTTGTTGTTGTTGACGTTGTTGTTGTTGTTTATTTGACGTTGTTGTTGTTGTTGTTGTTTATTTCACGTTGTTGTTGTTTTTGTTGTTTATTTCACGTTGTTGTTGTTATTTGACGTTGTTGTTGTTGTATTTGTTGTTGTTGTTGTTGTTGTTTATTTGACGTTGTATTTGTTGTTGTTGTTGTTTATTTGACGTTGTTGTTGTTGTTGTTTATTTGACATTGTTAATGTTGTTGACATTGTTGTTGTTGTTTTTGTTGTTTGTTTGACGTTGTTGTTGTTGTTGTTGTTGTTTTTGTTATTGTTATTGTTGTTGTTGTTGTTGTTTATTTGACATTGTTGTTGTTGTTGTTTATTTGACGTTGTTGTTGTTGTTTATTTGACGTTGTTGTTGTTGTTGTTTTTGTTTATTTGACGTTGTTGTTGTTGTTGTTTATTTGACGTTGTTGTTGTTGTTGTTTATTTGACGTTGTTGTTGTTGTTGTTTATTTGACGTTGTTGTTGTTTATTTGACATTGTTGTTGTTGTTGTTGACGTTGTTGTTGTTGTTATTGTTTATTTGACGTTGTTGTTGTTGTTGTTTATTTGATGTTGTTTATTTGACGTTGTTGTTGTTTTTTATTTGATTTTATTGTTGTTGACATTGTTGTTGTTGTTTATTTGATGTTGTTGTTGTTGTTGTTTATTTGAGGTAGTTGTTGTTATTGACGTTGTTGTTGTTTAGTTAACGTTTTTGTTGTTTTTGATGTTATTGTTGTTGTTGTTTTTTATTTGACGTTGTTGTTGTTGTTTGTTTGACGTTGTTGTTGTTGTTGTTTATTTGACGTTGTTGTTGTTGTTGTTTATTTGACGTTGTTGTTGTTGTTGTTTATTTGACGTTGTTGTTGTTGTTTATTTGACGTTGCTGTTGTTGTTGTTGTTGTTGTTGTTTATTTGACGTTGTTGTTGTTATTTGAAGTTGTTGTTGTCGTTGTTGTATTTGTTGTTGTTGTTTAGTTGACGTTGTTGTTGTTGTTGTTGTTGTTGTTGTTGTTGTTGTTGTTTATTTGACGTTATTGTTGTTGTTTATTTGACGTTGTTATTATTGTTGTTGTTGTTTATTTGACGTTTATGTTGTTGACGTTGTTGTTGTTGTTGTTTATTTGACGTTGTTGTTGTTGTTGTTGTTTATTTGACGTTGTTAATGTTGTTGACATTGTTGTTGTTGTTTTTGTTGTTTATTTGATGTTGTTGTTGTTGTTGTTGTTGTTATTGTTGGTGTTCTTGTTGTTTATTTGACGTTCTTGTTGTTGTTGTTGTTTATTTGACGTTGTTGTTATTGTTGTTGTTTATTTGACGTTGTTGTTGTTTATTTGACTTTGTTTTTGTTATTTGACGTTGTTGTTGTGTTGTTGTTGTTGTTGTTGCTTATTTGACGTTGTTGTTGTTGTTGTTGTTTATTTGATGTTGTTGTTGTTGTTTATTTGACGTTGTTGTTGTTGTTGTTGTTTATTTGACGTTGTTGTTGTTGTTGTTTATTTGACGTTGTTGTTGTTATTGACGTTGTTGTTGTTGTTTAGTTGACGTTGTTATTGTTGTTGTTTATTTGACGTTGTTAATGTTGTTGACGTTGTTGTTGTTGTTTTTGTTGTTTATTTCACGTTGTTTTTGTTATTTGACGTTGTTGTTGTTGTATTTGTTGTTGTTGTTGTTGTTTATTTGACGTTGTATTTGTTGTTGTTGTTGTTGTTTATTTGACGTTGTTGTTGTTGTTTATTTGACGTTATTGTTGTTGTTTATTTGACGTTGTTATTGTTGTTGTTTATTTGACATTGTTGTTGTTGATGACATTGTTGCTGTTGTTTATATGACGTTGTTCTTGTCGTTGTTGTTGTTTATTTGACGTTGTCGTTGTTGTTGTTGTTGTTGTTGTTTATTTGACGTTGTTGTTGTTGTTGGCGTTGTTGTTGTTGTTGTTTATTTGACGTTGTTGTTGTTGTTGTTGTTTATTTGACGTTGTTATTGTTTTTGTTGTTTATTTCACGTTGTTGTTGTAATTTGACGTTGTTGTTGTTGTATTTGTTGTTGTTGTTGTTATTTATTTGACGTTGTATTTGTTGTTGTTGTTGTTGTTTATTTGACGTTGTTGTTGTTGTTGTTGTTTATTTGACGTTGTTAATGTTGTTGACATTGTTGTCGTTGTTTTTGTTGTTTGTTTGACGTTGTTGTTGTTGTTGTTATTTTTGTTATTGTTATTGTTGTTGTTGTTGTTGTTGTTTATTTGACGTTGTTGTTGTTGTTTATTTGACGTTGTTGTTGTTGTTGTTTATTTGACGTTGTTGTTGTTGTTGTTTATTTGACGTTGTTGTTATTTATTTGACGTTGTTGTTGTTGTTTATTTGACATTGTTGTTGTTGTTGTTGTTGACGTTGTTGTTGTTGTTGTTTATTTGACGTTGTTGTTGTTGTTTATTTGATGTTGTTTATTTGACGTTGTTGTTGTTGTTTATTTGACGTTGTTGTTGTTGTTGTTTTTGTTTATTTGACGTTGTTGTTGTTGTTGTTTATTTGACGTTGTTGTTGTTGTTGTTTATTTGACGTTGTTGTTGTTGTTGTTTATTTGACGTTGTTGTTGTTGTTTATTTGACATTGTTGTTGTTGTTGTTGACGTTGTTGTTGTTGTTGTTTATTTGACGTTGTTGTTGTTTATTTGATGTTGTTTATTTGACGTTGTTGTTGTTTTTTATTTGATGTTGTTGTTGTTGACATTGTTGTTGTTGTTGTTGTTTATTTGATGTTGTTGTTATTGTTTATTTGACGTAGTTGTTGTTATTGACGTTGTTGTTGTTTAGTTTACGTTTTTGTTGTTGTTGATGTTATTGTTGTTGTTGTTTTTTATTTGACGTTGTTGTTGTTGTTTGTTTGACGTTGTTGTTGTTGTTGTTGTTTATTTGACGTTGTTGTTGTTGTTGTTGTTTATTTGACGTTGTTGTTGTTGTTTATTTGACGTTGTTGTAGTTGTTGTTGTTGTTGTTGTTGTTTATTTGACGTTGTTGTTGTTGTTGTTTATTTGACGTTGTTGTTGTTGTTGTTGTTGTTTATTTGATGTTGTTGTTGTTGTTGTTTATTTGACGTTGTTGTTGTTGTTGTTTATTTGACGTTGTTGTTGTTGTTGTTTATTTGACATTGTTGTTGTTGTTATTTATTTGACGTTGTTGTTGTTGTTGTTATTGTTTATTTGACGTTGTTGTTGTTGTTGTTTATTTGACGTTGTTATTGTTATTTATTTAACGTTGTTCTTGTTATTTGACGTTGTTATTGTTGTATTTGTTGTTGTTGTTATTGTTGCTTATTTGATGTTGTTGTTATTGTTGCTATTTATTTGACGTTGTTGTTGTTGTTGTTTATTTGACATTGTTGTTATTTATTTGACGTTGTTGTTGTTGTTGTTGTTTAATTGATGTTGTTGTTGTTGTATTTGTTGTTGTTATTATTGTTGTTGCTTATTTGACGTTGTTGTTATTGTTGTTGTTTATTTGACGTTGTTGTTGTTGATGTTATTCATTTGACGTTGTTGTTGTTGTTGTTGTTGTTGTTGTTTATTTGACGTTGTTGTTGTTGTTGTTGTTATTTATTTGACGTAGTTGTTGTTGTTGTTTTTGTTGTTTATTTGGTGTTGTTGTTGTTATTTATTTGATGTTGTTGTGATTGACGTTGTTGTTGTTATTTATTTGACGTTGTTGTTGTTGTTGTTTATTTGATGTTGTTAATGTTGTTGACATTGTTGTTGTTGTTTTTGTTGTTTATTTGGCGTTGTTGTTGTTGTTGTTGTTATTGTTGGTGTTAGTGTTGTTGTTATTGTTTATTTGACGTTGTTGTTATTTATTTGACGTTGTTGTTTTTGTTGTTGTTGTTGTTGTTTATTTGACGTTGTTGTTGTTGTTGTTTATTTGACGTTGTTGTTGTTGTTGTTGTTGTTTATATGACTTTGTTGTTCTTGTTGTTATTTATTTGACGTTGTTGGTGTTGTTGTTGTTGTTTATTAGACGTTGTTGTTGTTGTTGTTGTTTATTTGACGTTGTTATTGTTGTTTATTTGACGTTGTTTTTGTTATTTGACGTTGTTGTTGTTGTTGTTGTATTTGTTGTTGTTGTTGTTGTTGCTTATTTGACATTGTTGTTGTTGTTTATTTGATGTTGTTGTTGCTGTTGTTTATATGACGTTGTTGTTGTCGTTGTTGTTGTTTATTTGACATTGTCGTTGTCGTTGTTGTTGTTGTTGTTTATTTGACGTTGTTGTTGTTGTTGACGTTGTTGTTATTGTTTATTTGACGTTGTTGTTGTTGTTTATTTGACGTTGTTGTTGTTTTTGTTGTTTATTTCACGTTGTTGTTGTTATTTGACGTTGTTGTTGTTGTATTTGTTGTTGTTGTTGTTGTTGTTGTTGTTGTTGTTGTTTATTTGACGTTGTATTTGTTGTTGTTGTTATTTATTTGACGTTGTTGTTGTTGTTGTTGTTTATTTGACATTGTTAATGTTGTTGACATTGTTGTTGTTGTTTTTGTTGTTTGTTTGACGTTGTTGTTGTTGTTGTTGTTTTTGTTATTGTTATTGTTGTTGTTGTTGTTTATTTGACGTTGTTGTTGTTGTTGTTGTTTATTTGACGTTGTTGTTGTTGTTGTTTTTGTTTATTTGACGTTGTTGTTGTTGTTGTTTATTTGACGTTGTTGTTGTTGTTGTTGTTTATTTGACGTTGTTGTTGTTGTTTATTTGACGTTGTTGTTGTTGTTTATTTGACATTGTTGTTGTTGTTGACGTTGTTGTTGTTGTTGTTTATTTGACGTTATTGTTGTTGTTGTTTATTTGATGTTATTTATTTGACGTTGTTGTTGTTTTTTATTTGATGTTGTTGTTGTTGACATTGTTGTTGTTGTTGTTTATTTGATGTTGTTGTTGTTATTGTTTATTTGACGTAGTTGTTGTTATTGACGTTGTTGTTGTTTAGTTGACGTTTTTGTTGTTTTTGATGTTATTGTTGTTGTTGTTTTTTATTTGACGTTGTTGTTGTTGTTGTTTGTTTGACGTTGTTGTTGTTGTTGTTTATTTGACGTTGTTGTTGTTGTTGTTGTTTATTTGACGTTGTTGTTGTTGTTGTTTATTTGACGTTGTTGTTGTTGTTGTTGTTGTTGTTGTTGTTTATTTGACGTTGTTGTTGTTATTTGAAGTTGTTGTTGTTGTTGTTGTATTTGTTGTTGTTGTTGTTTAGTTGACGTTGTTGTTGTTGTTGTTGTTGTTGTTTATTTGACGTTATTGTTGTTGTTTAATTGACGTTGTTATTATTGTTGTTGTTGTTTATTTGACGTTTATGTTGTTGACGTTGTTGTTGTTGTTTATTTGAGGTTGTTGTTGTTGTTGTTTATTTGACGTTGTTAATGTTGTTGACATTGTTGTTGTTGTTTTTGTTGTTTATTTGATGTTGTTGTTGTTGTTGTTGTTATTGTTGGTGTTCTTGTTGTTTATTTGACGTTCTTGTTGTTGTTGTTGTTTATTTGACGTTGTTGTTATTGTTGTTGTTGTTGTTGTTGTTGTTGTTATTGTTGGTGTTCTTGTTGTTTATTTGACGTTCTTGTTGTTGTTGTTGTTGTTTATTTGACGTTGTTGTTATTGTTGTTGTTTATTTGACGTTGTTGTTGTTTATTTGACTTTGTTTTTGTTATTTGACGTTGTTGTTGTTGTTGTTGCTTATTTGACGTTGTTGTTGTTGTTGTTGTTGTTTATTTGATGTTGTTGTTGTTGTTGTTTATTTGACGTTGTTGTTGTTGTTGTTTATTTGACGTTGTTGTTGTTGTTGTTGTTGTTTATTTGATGTTGTTGTTGTTATTGACGTTGTTGTTGTTGTTTAGTTGACGTTGTTATTGTTGTTGTTTATTTGACGTTGTTAATGTTGTTGACGTTGTTGTTGTTGTTTTTGTTGTTTATTTCACGTTGTTGTTGTTATTTGACGTTGTTGTTGTTGTATTTGTTGTTGTTGTTGTTGTTGTTGTTTATTTGACGTTGTATTTGTTGTTGTTGTTGTTTATTTGACGTTGTTGTTGTTGTTTATTTGACGTTATTGTTGTTGTTTATTTGACGTTGTTATTGTGGTTGTTTATTTGACATTGTTGTTGTTGATGAAATTGTTGCTGTTGTTTATATGACGTTGGTGTTGTCGTTGTTGTTGTTTATTTGACGTTGTCGTTATTGTTGTTGTTGTTGTTTATTTGACGTTGTTGTTGTTGTTGACGTTGTTGTTGTTGTTGTTGTTGTTTATTTGACGTTGTTGTTGTTGTTTATTTGACGTTGTTGTTGTTTTTGTTGTTTATTTCACGTTGTTGTTGTTATTTGACGTTGTTGTTGTTGTATTTGTTGTTGTTGTTGTTGTTGTTATTTATTTGACGTTGTATTTGTTGTTGTTGTTGTTGTTTATTTGACGTTGTTGTTGTTGTTGTTGTTTATTTGACGTTGTTAATGTTGTTGACATTGTTGTTGTTGTTTTTGTTGTTTGTTTGACGTTGTTGTTATTGTTGTTGTTGTTTTTGTTATTGTTATTGTTGTTGTTGTTGTTGTTTATTTGACGTTGTTGTTGTTGTTTATTTGACGTTGTTGTTGTTGTTGTTGTTGTTTATTTGACGTTGTTGTTGTTGTTGTTTATTTGACGTTGTTGTTGTTGTTTATTTGACATTGTTGTTGTTGTTGTTGACGTTGTTGTTGTTGTTGTTGTTTATTTGACGTTGTTGTTGTTGTTGTTTATTTAATGTTGTTTATTTGACGTTGTTGTTGTTTTTTATTTGATGTTGTTGTTGTTGACATTGTTGTTTTTGTTGTTTATTTGATGTTGTTGTTGTTGTTGTTTATTTGACGTAGTTGTTGTTATTGACGTTGTTGTTTTTTAGTTAACGTTTTTTTTGTTTTTGATGTTATTGTTGTTGTTGTTTTTTATTTGACGTTGTTGTTGTTGTTTGTTTGACGTTTTTGTTGTTGTTGTTTATTTGACGTTGTTGTTCTTGTTGTTGTTTATTTGACGTTGTTGTTGTTGTTGTTGTTGTTTATTTGATGTTGTTGTTGTTATTTGAAGTTGTTGTTGTCGTTGTTGTATTTGTTGTTGTTGTTGTTTAGTTGACGTTGTTGTTGTTGTTGTTGTTTATTTGACGTTATTATTGTTGTTTATTTGACGTTGTTATTATTGTTGTTGTTGTTTATTTGACGTTTATGTTGTTGACGTTGTTGTTGTTGTTTATTTGACGTTGTTAATGTTGTTGACATTGTTGTTGTTGTTTTTGTTGTTTATTTGATGTTGTTGTTGTTGTTGTTGTTATTGTTGGTGTTCTTGTTGTTTATTTGACGTTCTTGTTGTTGTTGTTGTTTATTTGACGTTGTTGTTATTGTTGTTGTTTATTTGACGTTGTTGTTATTTATTTGACTTTGTTTTTGTTATTTGACGTTGTTGTTGTTGTTGTTGTTGTTGCTTATTTGACGTTGTTGTTGTTGTTGTTTATTTGATGTTGTTGTTGTTGTTGTTTATTTGACGTTGTTGTTGTTGTTGTTGTTTATTTGACGTTGTTGTTGTTGTTGTTGTTTATTTGACGTTGTTGTTGTTGTTTAGTTGACGTTGTTATTGTTGTTGTTTATTTGACGTTGTTAATGTTGTTGACGTTGTTGTTGTTGTTTTTGTTGTTTATTTCACGTTGTTGTTGTTATTTGACGTTGTTGTTGTTGTATTTGTTGTTGTTGTTGTTGTTGTTTATTTGACGTTGTATTTGTTGTTGTTGTTGTTGTTTAATTGACGTTGTTGTTGTTGTTTATTTGATGTTATTGTTGTTGTTTATTCGACGTTGTTATTGTTGTTGTTTATTTGACATTGTTGTTGTTGATGACATTGTTGCTGTTGTTTATATGACGGTGTTGTTGTCGTTGTTGTTGTTTATTTGACGTTGTCGTTGTTGTTGTTGTTGTTTATTTGACGTTGTTGTTGTTGTTGACGTTGTTGTTGTTTATTTGACGTTGTTGTTGTTGTTTATTTGTCGTTGTTGTTGTTTTTGTTGTTTATTTGACGTTGTTGTTGTTATTTGACGTTGTTGTTGTTGTATTTGTTGTTGTTGTTGTTGTTATTTATTTGACGTTGTATTTGTTGTTGTTGTTGTTGTTTATTTGACGTTGTTGTTGTTGTTGTTGTTGTTGTTGTTTTTGTTATTGTTATTGTTGTTGTTGTTGTTTATTTGACGTTGTTGTTGTTGTTTATTTGATGTTGTTGTTGTTATTGTTTTTGTTTATTTGACGTTGTTGTTGTTGTTGTTTATTTGACGTTGTTGTTGTTGTTGTTTATTTGACGTTGTTGTTGTTTATTTGACGTTGTTGTTGTTGTTTATTTGACATTGTTGTTGTTGTTGTTGACGTTGTTGTTGTTGTTGTTGTTTATTTGACGTTGTTGTTGTTGTTGTTGTTTATTTGATGTTGTTTATTTGACGTTGTTGTTGTTGTTGTTTATTTGACGTTGTTGTTGTTGTTGTTTTTGTTTATTTGACGTTGTTGTTGTTGTTGTTGTTGTTGTTGTTTATTTGATGTTGTTTATTTGACGTTGTTGTTGTTGTTGTTTATTTGACGTTGTTGTTGTTGTTGTTTTTGTTTATTTGACGTTGTTGTTGTTGTTGTTTATTTGACGTTGTTGTTGTTGTTTATTTGACATTGTTATTGTTGTTGTTGACGTTGTTGTTGTTGTTGTTGTTGTTTATTTGACGTTGTTGTTGTTGTTGTTTATTTAATGTTGTTTATTTGACGTTGTTGTTGTTTTTTATTTGATTTTGTTGTTGACATTGTTGTTGTTGTTGTTTATTTGATGTTGTTGTTGTTGTTTATTTGACGTAGTTGTTGTTATTGACGTTGTTGTTGTTTAGTTAACGTTTTTGTTGTTTTTGATGTTATTGTTGTTGTTGTTTTTTATTTGACGTTGTTGTTGTTGTTTGTTTGACGTTGTTGTTGTTGTTGTTTATTTGACGTTGTTGTTGTTGTTGTTTATTTGACGTTGTTGTTGTTGTTTATTTGACGTTGTTGTTGTTGTTGTTGTTGTTGTTGTTTATTTGACGTTGTTGTTGTTATTTGAAGTTGTTGTTGTCGTTGTTGTATTTGTTGTTGTTGTTGTTTAGTTGACGTTGTTGTTGTTGTTGTTGTTTATTTGACGTTATTGTTGTTGTTTATTTGACGTTGTTATTATTGTTGTTGTTGTTTATTTGACGTTTATGTTGTTGACGTTGTTGTTGTTGTTTATTTGACGTTGTTGTTGTTTTTGTTTATTTGACGTTGTTAATGTTGTTGACATTGTTGTTGTTGTTTTTGTTGTTTATTTGATGTTGTTGTTGTTGTTGTTGTTGTTATTGTTGGTGTTCTTGTTGTTTATTTGACGTTGTTGTTGTTGTTGTTGTTTATTTGATGTTGTTGTTGTTATTTGAAGTTGTTGTTGTCGTTGTTGTATTTGTTGTTGTTGTTGTTTAGTTGACGTTGTTGTTGTTGTTGTTGTTTATTTGACGTTATTATTGTTGTTTATTTGACGTTGTTATTATTGTTGTTGTTGTTTATTTGACGTTTATGTTGTTGACGTTGTTGTTGTTGTTTATTTGACGTTGTTAATGTTGTTGACATTGTTGTTGTTGTTTTTGTTGTTTATTTGATGTTGTTGTTGTTGTTGTTGTTGTTATTGTTGGTGTTCTTGTTGTTTATTTGACGTTCTTGTTGTTGTTGTTGTTTATTTGACGTTGTTGTTATTGTTGTTGTTTATTTGACGTTGTTGTTATTTATTTGACTTTGTTTTTGTTATTTGACGTTGTTGTTGTTGTTGTTGTTGTTGCTTATTTGACGTTGTTGTTGTTGTTGTTTATTTGATGTTGTTGTTGTTGTTGTTTATTTGACGTTGTTGTTGTTGTTGTTGTTTATTTGACGTTGTTGTTGTTGTTGTTGTTTATTTGACATTGTTGTTGTTGTTTAGTTGACGTTGTTATTGTTGTTGTTTATTTGACGTTGTTAATGTTGTTGACGTTGTTGTTGTTGTTTTTGTTGTTTATTTCACGTTGTTGTTGTTATTTGACGTTGTTGTTGTTGTATTTGTTGTTGTTGTTGTTGTTGTTTATTTGACGTTGTATTTGTTGTTGTTGTTGTTGTTTATTTGACGTTGTTGTTGTTGTTTATTTGATGTTATTGTTGTTGTTTATTCGACGTTGTTATTGTTGTTGTTTATTTGAAATTCTTGTTGTTGATGACATTGTTGCTGTTGTTTATATGACGGTGTTGTTGTCGTTGTTGTTGTTTATTTGACGTTGTCGTTGTTGTTGTTGTTGTTTATTTGACGTTGTTGTTGTTGTTGACGTTGTTGTTGTTTATTTGACGTTGTTGTTGTTGTTTATTTGTCGTTGTTGTTGTTTTTGTTGTTTATTTGACGTTGTTGTTGTTATTTGACGTTGTTGTTGTTGTATTTGTTGTTGTTGTTGTTGTTATTTATTTGACGTTGTATTTGTTGTTGTTGTTGTTGTTTATTTGACGTTGTTGTTGTTGTTGTTGTTGTTGTTTTTGTTATTGTTATTGTTGTTGTTGTTGTTTATTTGACGTTGTTGTTGTTGTTTATTTGACGTTGTTGTTGTTATTGTTTTTGTTTATTTGACGTTGTTGTTGTTGTTGTTTATTTGACGTTGTTGTTGTTGTTGTTTATTTGACGTTGTTGTTGTTTATTTGACGTTGTTGTTGTTGTTTATTTGACATTGTTGTTGTTGTTGTTGACGTTGTTGTTGTTGTTGTTGTTGTTTATTTGACGTTGTTGTTGTTGTTGTTGTTTATTTGATGTTGTTTATTTGACGTTGTTGATGTTGTTGTTTATTTGACGTTGTTGTTGTTGTTGTTTTTGTTTATTTGACGTTGTTGTTGTTGTTGTTGTTGTTGTTGTTTATTTGATGTTGTTTATTTGACGTTGTTGTTGTTGTTGTTTATTTGACGTTGTTGTTGTTGTTGTTTTTGTTTATTTGACGTTGTTGTTGTTGTTGTTTATTTGACGTTGTTGTTGTTGTTTATTTGACATTGTTATTGTTGTTGTTGACGTTGTTGTTGTTGTTGTTGTTTATTTGACGTTGTTGTTGTTGTTGTTTATTTAATGTTGTTTATTTGACGTTGTTGTTGTTTTTTATTTGATTTTGTTGTTGACATTGTTGTTGTTGTTGTTTATTTGATGTTGTTGTTGTTGTTTATTTGA
>OX451741.1:295548490-295555990 GCA_948472305.1 Vicia faba
ATTTGACGTTGTTGTTGTTGTTTATTTGATGTTATTGTTGTTGTTTATTCGACGTTGTTATTGTTGTTGTTTATTTGACATTGTTGTTGTTGATGACATTGTTGCTGTTGTTTATATGACGGTGTTGTTGTCGTTGTTGTTGTTTATTTGACGTTGTCGTCGTTGTTGTTGTTGTTTATTTGACGTTGTTGTTGTTGTTGACGTTGTTGTTGTTTATTTGACGTTGTTGTTGTTGTTTATTTGTCGTTGTTGTTGTTTTTGTTGTTTATTTCACGTTGTTGTTGTTATTTGACGTTGTTGTTGTTGTATTTGTTGTTGTTGTTGTTGTTGTTATATATTTGACGTTGTATTTGTTGTTGTTGTTGTTTATTTGACGTTGTTGTTGTTGTTGTTGTTGTTGTTGTTTTTGTTATTGTTATTGTTGTTGTTGTTATTGTTTATTTGACGTTGTTGTTGTTGTTTATTTGACGTTGTTGTTGTTATTGTTTTTGTTTATTTGACGTTGTTGTTGTTGTTGTTTATTTGACGTTGTTGTTGTTGTTGTTTATTTGACGTTGTTGTTGTTTATTTGACGTTGTTGTTGTTGTTTATTTGACATTGTTATTGTTGTTGTTGACGTTGTTGTTGTTGTTGTTGTTGTTTATTTGACGTTGTTGTTGTTGTTGTTTATTTGATGTTGTTTATTTGACGTTGTTGTTGTTGTTGTTTATTTGACGTTGTTGTTGTTGTTGTTTTTGTTGTTGTTTTTGTTTATTTGACGTTGTTGTTGTTGTTGTTGTTGTTGTTGTTTATTTGATGTTGTTTATTTGACGTTGTTGTTGTTGTTGTTTATTTGACGTTGTTGTTGTTGTTGTTTTTGTTTATTTGACGTTGTTGTTGTTGTTTATTTGACGTTGTTGTTGTTGTTTATTTGACATTGTTATTGTTGTTGTTGACGTTGTTGTTGTTGTTGTTGTTTATTTGACGTTGTTGTTGTTGTTGTTTATTTAATGTTGTTTATTTGACGTTGTTGTTGTTTTTTATTTGATTTTGTTGTTGACATTGTTGTTGTTGTTGTTTATTTGATGTTGTTGTTGTTGTTTATTTGACGTAGTTGTTGTTATTGACGTTGTTATTGTTTAGTTAACGTTTTTGTTGTTTTTGATGTTATTGTTGTTGTTGTTTTTTATTTGACGTTGTTGTTGTTGTTTGTTTGACGTTGTTGTTGTTGTTGTTTATTTGACGTTGTTGTTGTTGTTGTTTATTTGACGTTGTTGTTGTTGTTTATTTGACGTTGTTGTTGTTGTTGTTGTTGTTTATTTGACGTTGTTGTTGTTATTTTAAGTTGTTGTTGTCGTTGTTGTATTTGTTGTTGTTGTTGTTTAGTTGACGTTGTTGTTGTTGTTGTTGTTATTTATTTGACGTTATTGTTGTTGTTTATTTGACGTTGTTATTATTGTTGTTGTTGTTTATTTGACGTTTATGTTGTTGACGTTGTTGTTGTTGTTTATTTGACGTTGTTGTTGTTGTTGTTGTTTATTTGACGTTGTTAATGTTGTTGACATTGTTGTTGTTGTTTTTGTTGTTTATTTGATGTTGTTGTTGTTGTTGTTATTGTTGGTGTTCTTGTTGTTTATTTGACGTTCTTGTTGTTGTTGTTGTTTATTTGACGTTGTTGTTATTGTTGTTGTTTATTTGATGTTGTTGTTGTTTATTTGACTTTGTTTTTGTTATTTGACGTTGTTGTTGTGGTTGTTGCTTATTTGACGTTGTTGTTGTTGTTGTTTATTTGATGTTGTTGTTGTTGTTGTTTATTTGACGTTGTTGTTGTTGTTGTTTATTTGACGTTGTTGTTGTTGTTGTTTATTTGACGTTGTTGTTGTTCTTGACGTTGTTGTTGTTGTTTATTTGACGTTGTTGTTGTTTATTTGACGTTGTTGTTGTTTTTGTTGTTTATTTCACGTTGTTGTTGTTATTTGACGTTGTTGTTGTTGTATTTCATGTTGTTGTTGTTGTTGTTGTTGTTGTTGTTGTTTATTTGACGTTGTATTTGTTGTTGTTGTTGTTTATTTGATGTTGTTGTTGTTGTTGTTGTTTATTTGACATTGTTAATGTTGTTGACATTGTTGTTATTGTTTTTGTTGTTTGTTTGACGTTGTTGTTGTTGTTGTTGTTTTTGTTATTGTTATTGTTGTTGTTGTTGTTGTTTATTTGACGTTATTGTTGTTGTTGTTTATTTGACGTTGTTGTTGTTGTTGTTTTTGTTTATTTGACGTTGTTGTTGTTGTTGTTTATTTGACGTTGTTGTTGTTGTTGTTGTTTATTTGACGTTGTTGTTGTTGTTTATTTGACGTTGTTGTTGTTGTTTATTTGACATTGTTGTTGTTGTTGACGTTGTTGTTGTTGTTGTTTATTTGACGTTGTTGTTGTTGTTGTTTATTTGATGTTGTTTATTTGACGTTGTTGTTGTTTTTTATTTGATGTTGTTGTTGTTGACATTGTTGTTGTTGTTGTTTATTTGATGTTGTTGTTGTTGTTGTTTATTTGACGTAGTTGTTGTTATTGACGTTGTTGTTGTTTAGTTGACGTTTTTGTTGTTTTTGATGTTATTGTTGTTGTTGTTTTTTATTTGACGTTGTTGTTGTTGTTGTTTGTTTGACGTTGTTGTTGTTGTTTATTTGACGTTGTTGTTGTTGTTGTTGTTTATTTGACGTTGTTGTTTATTTGACGTTGTTGTTGTTGTTGTTGTTGTTGTTTATTTGACGTTGTTGTTGTTATTTGAAGTTGTTGTTGTCGTTGTTGTATTTGTTGTTGTTGTTGTTTAGTTGATGTTGTTGTTGTTGTTGTTGTTGTTTATTTGACGTTATTGTTGTTGTTTATTTGACGTTGTTATTATTGTTGTTGTTGTTTATTTGACGTTTATGTTGTTGACGTTGTTGTTGTTGTTTATTTGAGGTTGTTGTTGTTGTTGTTTATTTGACTTTGTTAATGTTGTTGACATTGTTGTTGTTGTTTTTGTTGTTTATTTGATGTTGTTGTTGTTGTTATTGTTGGTGTTCTTGTTGTTTATTTGACGTTCTTGTTGTTGTTGTTGTTTATTTGACGTTGTTGTTATTGTTGTTGTTTATTTGACGTTGTTGTTGTTTATTTGACTTTGTTTTTGTTATTTGACGTTGTTGTTGTTGTTGTTGCTTATTTGACGTTGTTGTTGTTGTTGTTGTTGTTGTTTATTTGATGTTGTTGTTGTTGTTGTTTATTTGACGTTGTTGTTGTTGTTGTTTATTTGACGTTGTTGTTGTTGTTGTTTATTTGACGTTGTTGTTGTTATTGACGTTGTTGTTGTTGTTGTTTAGTTGACGTTGTTATTGTTGTTGTTTATTTGACGTTGTTAATGTTGTTGACGTTGTTGTTGTTGTTGTTTTTGTTGTTTATTTCACGTTGTTGTTGTTATTTGACATTGTTGTTGTTGTATTTGTTGTTGTTGTTGTTGTTTATTTGACGTTGTATTTGTTGTTGTTGTTGTTTATTTGACGTTGTTGTTGTTGTTTATTTGACGTTATTGTTGTTGTTTATTTGACGTTGTTATTGTGGTTGTTTATTTGACATTGTTGTTGTTGATGACATTGCTGCTGTTGTTTATATGACGTTGGTGTTGTCGTTGTTGTTGTTTATTTGACGTTGTCGTTATTGTTGTTGTTGTTGTTTATTTGACGTTGTTGTTGTTGTTGACGTTGTTGTTGTTGTTGTTTATTTGACGTTGTTGTTGTTGTTTATTTGACGTTGTTGTTGTTTTTGTTGTTTATTTCACGTTGTTGTTGTTATTTGACGTTGTTGTTGTTGTATTTGTTGTTGTTGTTGTTGTTGTTATTTATTTGACGTTGTATTTGTTGTTGTTGTTGTTGTTTATTTGACGTTGTTGTTGTTGTTGTTTATTTGACGTTGTTAATGTTGTTGACATTGTTGTTGTTGTTTTTGTTGTTTGTTTGACGTTGTTGTTCTTGTTGTTGTTGTTTTTGTTATTGTTATTGTTGTTGTTGTTGTTGTTTATTTGACGTTGTTGTTGTTGTTTATTTGACGTTGTTGTTGTTGTTGTTTTTGTTTATTTGACGTTGTTGTTGTTGTTGTTTATTTGACGTTGTTGTTGTTGTTGTTTATTTGACGTTGTTGTTGTTTATTTGACGTTGTTGTTGTTGTTGTTTATTTGACGTTGTTGTTGTTGTTTAGTTGACGTTGTTATTGTTGTTGTTTATTTGACGTTTTTAATGTTGTTGACGTTGTTGTTGTTGTTTTTGTTGTTTATTTCACGTTGTTGTTGTTATTTGACGTTGTCGTTGTTGTATTTGTTGTTGTTGTTGTTGTTGTTTATTTGACGTTGTATTTGTTGTTGTTGTTGTTGTTTATTTGACGTTGTTGTTGTTGTTTATTTGATGTTATTGTTGTTGTTTATTCGACGTTGTTATTGTTGTTGTTTATTTGACATTGTTGTTGTTGATGACATTGTTGCTGTTGTTTATATGACGGTGTTGTTGTCGTTGTTGTTGTTTATTTGACGTTGTCGTCGTTGTTGTTGTTGTTTATTTGACGTTGTTGTTGTTGTTGACGTTGTTGTTGTTGTTTATTTGTCGTTGTTGTTGTTTTTGTTGTTTATTTCACGTTGTTGTTGTTATTTGACGTTGTTGTTGTTGTATTTGTTGTTGTTGTTGTTGTTGTTATATATTTGACGTTGTATTTGTTGTTGTTGTTGTTTATTTGACGTTGTTGTTGTTGTTGTTGTTGTTGTTGTTTTTGTTATTGTTATTGTTGTTGTTGTTGTTGTTTATTTGACGTTGTTGTTGTTGTTTATTTGACGTTGTTGTTGTTATTGTTTTTGTTTATTTGACGTTGTTGTTGTTGTTGTTTATTTGACGTTGTTGTTGTTGTTGTTTATTTGACGTTGTTGTTGTTTATTTGACGTTGTTGTTGTTGTTTATTTGACATTGTTATTGTTGTTGTTGACGTTGTTGTTGTTGTTGTTGTTTATTTGACGTTGTTGTTGTTGTTGTTTATTTGATGTTGTTTATTTGACGTTGTTGTTGTTGTTGTTTATTTGACGTTGTTGTTGTTGTTGTTTTTGTTGTTGTTTTTGTTTATTTGACGTTGTTGTTGTTGTTGTTGTTGTTTATTTGATGTTGTTTATTTGACGTTGTTGTTGTTGTTGTTTATTTGACGTTGTTGTTGTTGTTGTTTTTGTTTATTTGACGTTGTTGTTGTTGTTTATTTGACGTTGTTGTTGTTGTTTATTTGACATTGTTATTGTTGTTGTTGACGTTGTTGTTGTTGTTGTTGTTTATTTGACGTTGTTGTTGTTGTTGTTTATTTAATGTTGTTTATTTGACGTTGTTGTTGTTTTTTATTTGATTTTGTTGTTGACATTGTTGTTGTTGTTGTTTATTTGATGTTGTTGTTGTTGTTTATTTGACGTAGTTGTTGTTATTGACGTTGTTATTGTTTAGTTAACGTTTTTGTTGTTTTTGATGTTATTGTTGTTGTTGTTTTTTATTTGACGTTGTTGTTGTTGTTTGTTTGACGTTGTTGTTGTTGTTGTTTATTTGACGTTGTTGTTGTTGTTGTTTATTTGACGTTGTTGTTGTTGTTTATTTGACGTTGTTGTTGTTGTTGTTGTTCTTTATTTGACGTTGTTGTTGTTATTTTAAGTTGTTGTTGTCGTTGTTGTATTTGTTGTTGTTGTTGTTTAGTTGACGTTGTTGTTGTTGTTGTTGTTTATTTGACGTTATTGTTGTTGTTTATTTGACGTTGTTATTATTGTTGTTGTTGTTTATTTGACGTTTATGTTGTTGACGTTGTTGTTGTTGTTTATTTGACGTTGTTGTTGTTGTTGTTGTTTATTTGACGTTGTTAATGTTGTTGACATTGTTGTTGTTGTTTTTGTTGTTTATTTGATGTTGTTGTTGTTGTTGTTGTTATTGTTGGTGTTCTTGTTGTTTATTTGACGTTCTTGTTGTTGTTGTTGTTTATTTGACGTTGTTGTTATTGTTGTTGTTTATTTGATGTTGTTGTTGTTTATTTAACTTTGTTTTTGTTATTTGACGTTGTTGTTGTGGTTGTTGCTTATTTGACGTTGTTGTTGTTGTTGTTTATTTGATGTTGTTGTTGTTGTTGTTGTTTATTTGACGTTGTTGTTGTTGTTGTTTATTTGACGTTGTTGTTGTTGTTGTTTATTTGACGTTGTTGTTGTTCTTGACGTTGTTGTTGTTGTTTATTTGACGTTGTTGTTGTTTATTTGACGTTGTTGTTGTTTTTGTTGTTTATTTCACGTTGTTGTTGTTATTTGACGTTGTTGTTGTTGTATTTCATGTTGTTGTTGTTGTTGTTGTTGTTGTTGTTGTTGTTGTTTATTTGACGTTGTATTTGTTGTTGTTGTTGTTTATTTGATGTTGTTGTTGTTGTTGTTTATTTGACATTGTTAATGTTGTTGACATTGTTGTTATTGTTTTTGTTGTTTGTTTGACGTTGTTGTTGTTGTTGTTGTTTTTGTTATTGTTATTGTTGTTGTTGTTGTTTATTTGACGTTATTGTTGTTGTTGTTTATTTGACGTTGTTGTTGTTGTTGTTTTTGTTTATTTGACGTTGTTGTTGTTGTTGTTTATTTGACGTTGTTGTTGTTGTTGTTGTTTATTTGACGTTGTTGTTGTTGTTTATTTGACGTTGTTGTTGTTGTTTATTTGACATTGTTGTTGTTGTTGACGTTGTTGTTGTTGTTGTTTATTTGACGTTGTTGTTGTTGTTGTTTATTTGATGTTGTTTATTTGACGTTGTTGTTGTTTTTTATTTGATGTTGTTGTTGTTGACATTGTTGTTGTTGTTGTTTATTTGATGTTGTTGTTGTTGTTGTTTATTTGACGTAGTTGTTGTTATTGACGTTGTTGTTGTTTAGTTGACGTTTTTGTTGTTTTTGATGTTATTGTTGTTGTTGTTTTTTATTTGACGTTGTTGTTGTTGTTGTTTGTTTGACGTTGTTGTTGTTGTTTATTTGACGTTGTTGTTGTTGTTGTTGTTTATTTGACGTTGTTGTTTATTTGACGTTGTTGTTGTTGTTGTTGTTGTTGTTGTTGTTTATTTGACGTTGTTGTTGTTATTTGAAGTTGTTGTTGTCGTTGTTGTATTTGTTGTTGTTGTTGTTTAGTTGATGTTATTGTTGTTGTTGTTGTTGTTGTTTATTTGACGTTATTGTTGTTGTTTATTTGACGTTGTTATTATTGTTGTTGTTGTTTATTTGACGTTTATGTTGTTGACGTTGTTGTTGTTGTTTATTTGAGGTTGTTGTTGTTGTTGTTTATTTGACTTTGTTAATGTTGTTGACATTGTTGTTGTTGTTTTTGTTGTTTATTTGATGTTGTTGTTGTTGTTATTGTTGGTGTTCTTGTTGTTTATTTGACGTTCTTGTTGTTGTTGTTGTTTATTTGACGTTGTTGTTATTGTTGTTGTTTATTTGACGTTGTTGTTGTTTATTTGACTTTGTTT
>OX451741.1:295560990-295595990 GCA_948472305.1 Vicia faba
TGTTTATTTGACGTTGTATTTGTTGTTGTTGTTGTTTATTTGACGTTGTTGTTGTTGTTGTTGTTTATTTGACATTGTTAATGTTGTTGACATTGTTGTTGTTGTTTTTGTTGTTTGTTTGACGTTGTTGTTGTTGTTGTTGTTTTTGTTATTGTTATTGTTGTTGTTGTTGTTTATTTGACGTTGTTGTTGTTGTTGTTTATTTGACGTTGTTGTTGTTATTGTTTTTGTTTATTTGACGTTGTTGTTGTTGTTGTTTATTTGACGTTGTTGTTGTTGTTGTTGTTGTTGTTTATTTGACGTTGTTGTTGTTGTTGTTTATTTGACGTTGTTGTTGTTGTTTATTTGACATTGTTGTTGTTGTTGTTGACGTTGTTGTTGTTGTTGTTGTTTATTTGACGTTGTTGTTGTTGTTGTTGTTTATTTAATGTTTTTTATTTGACGTTGTTGTTGTTTTTTATTTGATGTTGTTGTTGTTGACATTGTTGTTGTTGTTGTTTATTTGATGTTGTTGTTGTTGTTGTTTATTTGACGTAGTTGTTGTTATTGACGTTGTTGTTGTTTAGTTAACGTTTTTGTTGTTTTTGATGTTATTGTTGTTGTTGTTTTTTATTTGACGTTGTTGTTGTTGTTTGTTTGACGTTGTTGTTGTTGTTGTTTATTTGACGTTGTTGTTGTTGTTGTTGTTTATTTGACGTTGTTGTTGTTGTTTATTTGACGTTGTTGTTGTTGTTGTTGTTGTTTATTTGATGTTGTTGTTGTTATTTGAAGTTGTTGTTGTCGTTGTTGTATTTGTTGTTGTTGTTGTTTAGTTGACGTTGTTGTTGTTGTTGTTGTTTATTTGACGTTATTGTTGTTGTTTATTTGACGTTGTTATTATTGTTGTTGTTGTTTATTTGACGTTTATGTTGTTGACGTTGTTGTTGTTGTTTATTTGACGTTGTTGTTGTTGTTTATTTGACGTTGTTAATGTTGTTGACATTGTTGTTGTTGTTTTTGTTGTTTATTTGATGTTGTTGTTGTTGTTGTTATTGTTGGTGTTCTTGTTGTTTATTTGACGTTCTTGTTGTTGTTGTTGTTTATTTGACGTTGTTGTTATTGTTGTTGTTTATTTGACGTTGTTGTTGTTTATTTGACTTTGTTTTTGTTATTTGACGTTGTTGTTGTTGTTGTTGTTGCTTATTTGACGTTGTTGTTGTTGTTGTTTATTTGATGTTGTTGTTGTTGTTGTTTATTTGACGTTGTTGTTGTTGTTGTTGTTTATTTGACGTTGTTGTTGTTGTTGTTGTTGTTTATTTGACGTTGTTGTTGTTATTGACGTTGTTGTTGTTGTTTAGTTGACGTTGTTATTGTTGTTGTTTATTTGACGTTGTTAATGTTGTTGACGTTGTTGTTGTTGTTTTTGTTGTTTATTTCACGTTGTTGTTGTTATTTGACGTTGTTGTTGTTGTATTTGTTGTTGTTGTTGTTGTTGTTGTTTATTTGACGTTGTATTTGTTGTTGTTGTTGTTGTTTATTTGACGTTGTTGTTGTTTATTTGACGTTGTTATTGTTGTTGTTTATTTGACATTGTTGTTGTTGATGACATTGTTGCTGTTGTTTATATGACGTTGTTGTTGTCGTTGTTGTTGTTTATTTGACGTTGTCGTTGTTGTTGTTGTTGTTGTTTATTTGACGTTGTTGTTGTTGTTGACGTTGTTGTTGTTGTTTATTTGACGTTGTTGTTGTTGTTTATTTGACGTTGTTGTTGTTTTTGTTGTTTATTTCACGTTGTTGTTGTTATTTGACGTTGTTGTTGTATTTGTTGTTGTTGTTGTTGTTATTTATTTGACGTTGTATTTGTTGTTGTTGTTGTTGTTTATTTGACGTTGTTGTTGTTGTTGTTGTTTTTGTTATTGTTATTGTTGTTGTTGTTGTTGTTGTTGTTTATTTGACGTTGTTGTTGTTGTTTATTTGACGTTGTTGTTGTTGTTGTTGTTTTTGTTTATTTGACGTTGTTGTTGTTGTTGTTGTTTATTTGACGTTGTTGTTGTTGTTGTTTATTTGACGTTGTTGTTATTTATTTGACGTTGTTGTTGTTGTTTATTTGACATTGTTGTTGTTGTTGTTGACGTTGTTGTTGTTGTTGTTGTTTATTTGACGTTGTTGTTGTTGTTGTTGTTTATTTGATGTTGTTTATTTGACGTTGTTGTTGTTGTTGTTTATTTGACGTTGTTGTTGTTGTTGTTTTTGTTTATTTGACGTTGTTGTTGTTGTTGTTGTTGTTTATTTGATGTTGTTTATTTGACGTTGTTGTTGTTGTTTATTTGACGTTGTTGTTGTTGTTGTTTTTGTTTATTTGACGTTGTTGTTGTTGTTGTTTATTTGACGTTGTTGTTGTTGTTTATTTGACATTGTTATTGTTGTTGTTGACGTTGTTGTTGTTGTTGTTGTTTATTTGACGTTGTTGTTGTTGTTATTTATTTAATGTTGTTTATTTGACGTTGTTGTTGTTTTTTATTTGATGTTGTTGTTGTTGACATTGTTGTTGTTGTTGTTTATTTGATGTTGTTGTTGTTGTTGTTTATTTGACGTAGTTGTTGTTATTGACGTTGTTGTTGTTTAGTTAACGTTTTTGTTGTTTTTGATGTTATTGTTGTTGTTGTTTTTTATTTGACGTTGTTGTTGTTGTTTGTTTGACGTTGTTGTTGTTGTTGTTTATTTGACGTTGTTGTTGTTGTTGTTTATTTCACGTTGTTGTTGTTGTTTATTTGACGTTGTTGTTGTTGTTGTTGTTGTTTATTTGACGTTGTTGTTGTTATTTGAAGTTGTTGTTGTCGTTGTTGTATTTGTTGTTGTTGTTGTTTAGTTGACGTTGTTGTTGTTGTTGTTTATTTGACGTTATTGTTGTTGTTTATTTGACGTTGTTATTATTGTTGTTGTTGTTTATTTGACGTTTATGTTGTTGAAGTTGTTGTTGTTGTTTATTTGACGTTGTTGTTGTTGTTGTTTATTTGACGTTGTTAATGTTGTTGACATTGTTGTTGTTGTTTTTGTTGTTTATTTGATGTTGTTGTTGTTGTTGTTGTTATTGTTGGTGTTCTTGTTGTTTATTTGACGTTCTTGTTGTTGTTGTTGTTTATTTGACGTTGTTGTTATTGTTGTTGTTTATTTGATGTTGTTGTTGTTTATTTGACTTTGTTTTTGTTATTTGACGTTGTTGTTGTTGTTGTTGTTGTTGTTGCTTATTTGACGTTGTTGTTGTTGTTGTTTATTTGATGTTGTTGTTGTTGTTGTTGTTTATTTGACGTTGTTGTTGTTGTTGTTGTTTATTTGACGTTGTTGTTGTTGTTGTTTATTTGACGTTGTTGTTGTTATTGACGTTGTTGTTGCTGTTTAGTTGACGTTGTTATTGTTGTTGTTTATTTGACGTTGTTAATGTTGTTGACGTTGTTGTTGTTGTTTTTGTTGTTTATTTCACGTTGTTGTTGTTATTTGACGTTGTTGTTGTTGTATTTGTTGTTGTTGTTGTTGTTGTTTATTTGACGTTGTTGTTGTTGTTTATTTGATGTTATTGTTGTTGTTTATTTGACGTTGTTATTGTTGTTGTTTATTTGACATTGTTGTTGTTGATGACATTGTTGCTGTTGTTTATATGACGTTGTTGTTGTCGTTGTTGTTGTTTATTTGACGTTGTCGTTGTTGTTGTTGTTGTTTATTTGACGTTGTTGTTGTTGTTGACGTTGTTGTTGTTTATTTGACGTTGTTGTTGTTTTTGTTGTTTATTTCACGTTGTTGTTGTTATTTGATGTTATTGTTGTTGTATTTGTTATTGTTGTTGTTGTTATTTATTTGACGTTGTATTTGTTGTTGTTGTTGTTGTTTATTTGACGTTGTTGTTGTTGTTGTTGTTTATTTGGCGTTGTTAATGTTGTTGACATTGTTGTTGTTGTTTTTGTTTTTTGTTTGACGTTGTTGTTGTTGTTGTTGTTGTTGTTTTTGTTATTGTTATTGTTGTTGTTGTTGTTGTTTATTTGACGTTGTTGTTGTTGTTTATTTGACGTTGTTGTTGTTGTTGTTTTTGTTTATTTGACGTTGTTGTTGTTGTTGTTTATTTGACGTTGTTGTTGTTGTTTATTTGACGTTGTTGTTGTTGTTTATTTGACATTGTTGTTGTTGTTGTTGTTGACGTTGTTGTTGTTGTTGTTTATTTGACGTTGTTGTTGTTGTTGTTGTTTATTTGATGTTGTTTATTTGACGTTGTTGTTGTTGTTGTTGTTTATTTGACGTTGTTGTTGTTGTTGTTGTTTATTTGATGTTGTTTATTTGACGTTGTTGTTGTTGTTGTTTATTTGACGTTGTTGTTGTTGTTGTTTATTTGATGTTGTTTATTTGACGTTGTTGTTGTTGTTGTTTATTTGACGTTGTTGTTGTTGTTTTTGTTTATTTGATGTTGTTGTTGTTGTTGTTTATTTGGCGTTGTTGTTATTGTTGTTGTTTATTTGACGTTGTTGTTGTTGTTTATTTGACATTGTTGTTGTTGTTGTTGACGTTGTTGTTGTTGTTTATTTGACGTTGTTGTTGTTTATTTGATGTTGTTTATTTGACGTTGTTGTTGTTTTTTATTTGATGTTGTTTATTTGACGTTGTTGTTGTTTTTTATTTGATGTTGTTGTTGTTGACATTGTTGTTGTTGTTGTTGTTTATTTGATGTTGTTGTTATTTATTTGACGTAGTTGTTGTTATTGACGTTGTTGTTGTTTAGTTGACGTTTTTGTTGTTGTTGATGTTATTGTTGTTGTTGTTTTTTATTTGACGTTGTTGTTGTTGTTTGTTTGACGTTGTTGTTGTTGTTGTTTATTTGACGTTGTTGTTGTTGTTGTTGTTTATTTGACGTTGTTAATGTTGTTGACATTGTTGTTGTTGTTTTTGTTGTTTGTTTGACGTTGTTGTTGTTGTTGTTGTTGTTGTTTTTGTTATTGTTATTGTTGTTGTTGTTGTTGTTTATTTGACGTTGTTGTTGTTGTTTATTTGACGTTGTTGTTGTTGTTGTTTTTGTTTATTTGACGTTGTTGTTGTTGTTGTTTATTTGACGTTGTTGTTGTTGTTGTTTATTTGACGTTGTTGTTGTTTATTTGACGTTGTTGTTGTTGTTTATTTGACATTGTTGTTGTTGTTGTTGTTGACGTCGTTGTTGTTGTTGTTTATTTGACGTTGTTGTTGTTGTTGTTTATTTGATGTTGTTTATTTGACGTTGTTGTTGTTTTTGTTTATTTGACGTTGTTGTTGTTGTTGTTTTTGTTTATTTGACGTTGTTGTTGTTGTTGTTTATTTGACGTTGTTGTTGTTGTTGTTGTTGTTGTTGTTGTTGTTGTTGTTTATTTGACTTTGTTGTTGTTGTTGTTGTTGTTTATTTGACGTTGTTGTTGTTGTTTATTTGACATTGTTGTTGTTGTTGTTGACGTTGTTGTTGTTGTTTATTTGACGTAGTTGTTGTTTATTTGATGTTGTTTATTTGACGTTGTTGTTGTTTTTTATTTGATGTTGTTGTTGACATTGTTGTTGTTGTTGTTGTTTATTTGATGTTGTTGTTGTTGTTGTTTATTTGACGTAGTTGTTGTTATTGATGTTGTTGTTGTTTAGTTGACGTTTTTGTTGTTGTTGATGTTATTGTTGTTGTTGTTTTTTATTTGACGTTGTTGTTGTTGTTGTTTGTTTGACGTTGTTGTTGTTGTTTATTTGACGTTGTTGTTGTTGTTGTTTATTTGACGTTGTTGTTGTTGTTTATTTGACGTTGTTGTTGTTGTTGTTGTTGTTGTTGTTGTTTATTTGACGTTGTTGTTGTTGTTGTTGTTGTTGTTGTTGTTTATTTGACGTTGTTGTTGTTGTTTATTTGACGTTGTTGTTGTTGTTTATTTGACGTTGTTGTTGTTGTTGTTTATTTGACATTGTTGTTGTTGTTATTTATTTGACGTTGTTGTTGTTGTTGTTCTTGTTATTTGACGTTGTTATTGTTGTATTTGTTGTTGTTGTTATTGTTGCTTATTTGATGTTGTTGTTATTGTTGCTATTTATTTGACGTTGTTGTTGTTGTTGTTTATTTGACGTTGTTGTTATTTATTTGACGTTGTTGTTGTTGTTGTTGTTGTTTAATTGACGTTGTTGTTGTTGTATTTGTTATTGTTATTATTGTTGTTGCTTATTTGACGTTGTTGTTATTGTTGTTGTTTATTTGACGTTGTTGCTGTTGATGTTATTCATTTGACGTTGTTGATGTTGTTGTTGTTGTTGTTTATTTGACGTTGTTGTTGTTGTTGTTTATTTGACGTAGTTGTTGTTGTTGTTTTTTTTGTTTATTTGATGTTGTTGTTGTTATTTATTTGACGTTGTTGTGATTGACGTTGTTGTTGTTATTTATTTGACGTTGTTGTTGTTGTTGTTTATTTGATGTTGTTAATGTTGTTGACATTGTTGTTGTTGTTTTTGTTGTTTATTTGGCGTTGTTGTTGTTGTTGTTATTATTGTTGGTGTTGGTGTTGTTGTTATTATTTATTTGACGTTGTTGTTGTTTATTTGACGTTGTTGTTGTTGTTGTTGTTTATTTAACGTTGTTGTTGTTGTTTATTTGACGTTGTTGTTGTTGTTGTTGTTGTTTATTTGACTTTGTTGTTCTTGTTGTTATTTATTTGACGTTGTTGTTATTTATTTGACGTTGTTTTTGTTATTTGACGTTGTTGTTGTTGTTGTTGTTGTATTTGTTGTTGTTGTTGTTGCTTATTTGACATTGTTGTTGTTGTTTATTTCATGTTGTTGTTGTTGTTGTTTATATGACGTTGTTGTTGTCGTTGTTGTTGTTTATTTGACACTGTCGTTGTCGTTGTTGTTGTTGTTTATTTGACGTTGTTGTTGTTGTTGACGTTGTTGTTGTTGTTTATTTGACGTTGTTGTTGTTTATTTGACGTTGTTGTTGTTTTTGTTGTTTATTTCACGTTGTTGTTGTTATTTGACGTTGTTGTTGTTGTATTTGTTGTTGTTGTTGTTGTTGTTGTTGTTTATTTGACGTTGTATTTGTTGTTGTTGTTGTTTATTTGACGTTGTTGTTGTTGTTGTTTATTTGACATTGTTAATGTTGTTGACATTGTTGTTGTTGTTTTTGTTGTTTGTTTGACGTTGTTGTTGTTGTTGTTGTTGTTTTTGTTATTGTTATTGTTGTTGTTGTTGTTTTTTATTTGACGTTCTTGTTGTTGTTTATTTGACGTTGTTGTTGTTGTTGTTTTTGTTTATTTAGCGTTGTTGTTGTTGTTGTTGTTTATTTGACTTTATTGTTGTTGTTGTTGTTGTTGTTGTTGTTTATTTGACGTTGTTGTTGTTGTTGTTTATTTGACGTTGTTGTTGTTGTTTATTTGACATTGTTGTTGTTGTTGTTGACGTTGTTGTTGTTGTTGTTTATTTGACGTTGTTGTTGTTGTTGTTTATTTGATGTTGTTTATTTGACGTTGTTGTTGTTTTTTATTTGATGTTGTTGTTGTTGACATTGTTGTTGTTGTTGTTGTTTATTTGATGTTGTTGTTGTTGTTGTTTATTTGACGTAGTTGTTGTTATTGACGTTGTTGTTCTTTAGTTGACGTTTTTGTTGTTTTTGATGTTATTGTTGTTGTTGTTTTTTATTTGACGTTGTTGTTGTTGTTGTTTGTTTGACGTTGTTGTTGTTGTTGTTTATTTGACGTTGTTGTTGTTGTTGTTTATTTGACGTTGTTGTTGTTGTTGTTTATTTGACGTTGTTGTTGTTGTTGTTGTTGTTGTTGTTTATTTGACGTTGTTGTTGTTATTTGAAGTTGTTGTCGTTGTTGTATTTGTTGTTGTTGTTGTTTAGTTGACGTTGTTGTTGTTGTTGTTGTTGTTTATTTGACGTTATTGTTGTTGTTTATTTGACGTTGTTATTATTGTTGTTGTTGTTTATTTGACGTTTATGTTGTTGACGTTGTTGTTGTTGTTTATTTGACGTTGTTGTTGTTGTTGTTTATTTGACGTTGTTAATGTTGTTGACATTGTTGTTGTTGTTTTTGTTGTTTATTTGATGTTGTTGTTGTTGTTGTTATTGTTGGTGTTCTTGTTGTTTATTTGACGTTCTTGTTGTTGTTGTTGTTTATTTGACGTTGTTGTTATTGTTGTTGTTTATTTGACGTTGTTGTTGTTTATTTGACTTTGTTTTTGTTATTTGACGTTGTTGTTGTTGTTGTTGTTGTTGCTTATTTGACGTTGTTGTTGTTGTTGTTGTTGTTGTTTATTTGATGTTGTTGTTGTTGTTGTTTATTTGACGTTGTTGTTGTTGTTGTTGTTTATTTGACGTTGTTGTTGTTGTTGTTTATTTGACGTTGTTGTTGTTATTGACATTGTTGTTGTTGTTTAGTTGACGTTGTTATTGTTGTTGTTTATTTGACGTTGTTAATGTTGTTGACGTTGTTGTTGTTGTTTTTGTTGTTTATTTCACGTTGTTGTTGTTATTTGACGTTGTTGTTGTTGTATTTGTTGTTGTTGTTGTTGTTTATTTGACGTTGTATTTGTTGTTGTTGTTGTTGTTTATTTGACGTTGTTGTTGTTGTTTATTTGACGTTATTGTTGTTGTTTATTTGACGTTGTTATTGTTGTTGTTTATTTGACATTGTTGTTGTTGATGACATTGTTGCTGTTGTTTATATGACGTTGTTGTTGTCGTTGTTGTTGTTGTTTATTTGACGTTGTCGTTGTTGTTGTTGTTATTGTTTATTTGACGTTGTTGTTGTTGTTTTTGTTGTTTATTTCACGTTGTTGTTGTTATTTGACGTTGTTGTTGTTGTATTTGTTGTTGTTGTTGTTGTTATTTATTTGACGTTGTATTTGTTGTTGTTGTTGTTTATTTGACGTTGTTGTTGTTGTTGTTGTTGTTTATTTGACGTTGTTAATGTTGTTGACATTGTTGTTGTTGTTTTTGTTGTTTGTTTGACGTTGTTGTTGTTGTTGTTGTTGTTGTTTTTGTTATTGTTATTGTTGTTGTTGTTGTTGTTTATTTGACGTTGTTGTTGTTGTTGTTTTTGTTTATTTGACGTTGTTGTTGTTGTTGTTGTTGTTTATTTGACGTTGTTGTTGTTGTTGTTTATTTGACGTTGTTGTTGTTTATTTGACGTTGTTGTTGTTGTTTATTTGACATTGTTGTTGTTGTTGTTGTTGACGTTGTTGTTGTTGTTGTTTATTTGACGTTGTTGTTGTTGTTGTTTATTTGATGTTGTTTATTTGACGTTGTTGTTGTTTTTTATTTGATGTTGTTGTTGTTGACATTGTTGTTGTTGTTGTTGTTTATTTGATGTTGTTGTTGTTGTTTATTTGACGTAGTTGTTGATATTGACGTTGTTTTTGTTTAGTTGACGTTTTTGTTGTTGTTGATTTTATTGTTGTTGTTGTTTTTTATTTGACGTTGTTGTTGTTGTTGTTTATTTGACGTTGTTGTTGTTGTTGTTTATTTGACGTTGTTGTTGTTGTTGTTGTTTATTTGACGTTGTTGTTGTTGTTGTTGTTGTTGTTTATTTGACGTTGTTGTTGTTATTTGAAGTTGTTGTTGTCGTTGTTGTATTTGTTGTTGTTGTTGTTTAGTTGACGTTGTTATTGTTGTTGTTGTTTATTTGATGTTATTGTTGTTGTTTATTTGACGTTGTTATTATTGTTGTTGTTGTTTATTTGATGTTGTTGTTGTTGTTTTTGTTGTTTATTTCACGTTGTTGTTGTTATTTGACGTTGTTGTTGTTGTTGTTGTATTTGTTGTTGTTGTTGTTGTTTATTTGACGTTGTATTTGTTGTTGTTGTTTATTTGACGTTGTTGTTGTTGTTTATTTGATGTTATTGTTGTTGTTTATTTGACGTTGTTATTGTTGTTGTTTATTTGACATTGTTGTTGTTGATGACATTGTTGCTGTTGTTTATATGACGTTGTTGTTGTCGTTGTTGTTGTTTATTTGACGTTGTCGTTGTTGTTGTTGTTGTTTATTTGACGTTGTTGTTGTTGTTGACGTTGTTGTTGTTTATTTGACTTTGTTGTTGTTGTTGTTTATTTGACGTTGTTGTTGTTTTTGTTGTTTATTTCACGTTGTTGTTGTTATTTGATGTTGTTGTTGTTGTATTTGTTATTGTTGTTGTTGTTATTTATTTGACGTTGTATTTGTTGTTGTTGTTGTTGTTTATTTGACGTTGTTGTTGTTGTTGTTGTTTATTTGGCGTTGATAATGTTGTTGACATTGTTGTTGTTGTTTTTGTTTTTTGTTTGACGTTGTTGTTGTTGTTGTTGTTGTTGTTGTTTTTGTTATTGTTATTGTTGTTGTTGTTGTTGTTTATTTGACGTTGTTGTTGTTGTTTATTTGACGTTGTTGTTGTTGTTGTTTTTGTTTATTTGACGTTGTTGTTGTTGTTGTTGTTTATTTGACGTTGTTGTTGTTGTTTATTTGACGTTGTTGTTGTTGTTTATTTGACATTGTTGTTGTTGTTGTTGTTGACGTTGTTGTTGTTGTTGTTTATTTGACGTTGTTGTTGTTGTTGTTGTTTATTTGATGTTGTTTATTTGACGTTGTTGTTGTTGTTGTTGTTTATTTGACGTTGTTGTTGTTGTTGTTTATTTGATGTTGTTTATTTGACGTTGTTGTTGTTGTTGTTTATTTGACGTTGTTGTTGTTGTTGTTTATTTGATGTTGTTTATTTGACGTTGTTGTTGTTGTTGTTTATTTGACGTTGTTGTTGTTGTTTTTGTTTATTTGATGTTGTTGTTGTTGTTGTTTATTTGGCGTTGTTGTTATTGTTGTTGTTTATTTGACGTTGTTGTTGTTGTTTATTTGACATTGTTGTTGTTGTTGTTGACGTTGTTGTTGTTGTTTATTTGACGTTGTTGTTGTTTATTTGATGTTGTTTATTTGACGTTGTTGTTGTTTTTTATTTGATGTTGTTGTTGTTGACATTGTTGTTGTTGTTGTTGTTTATTTGATGTTGTTGTTATTTATTTGACGTAGTTGTTGTTATTGACGTTGTTGTTGTTTAGTTGACGTTTTTGTTGTTGTTGATGTTATTGTTGTTGTTGTTTTTTATTTGACGTTGTTGTTGTTGTTTGTTTGACGTTGTTGTTGTTGTTGTTTATTTGACGTTGTTGTTGTTGTTGTTGTTTATTTGACGTTGTTAATGTTGTTGACATTGTTGTTGTTGTTTTTGTTGTTTGTTTGACGTTGTTGTTGTTGTTGTTGTTTTTGTTATTGTTATTGTTGTTGTTGTTGTTGTTTATTTGACGTTGTTGTTGTTGTTTATTTGACGTTGTTGTTGTTGTTGTTTTTGTTTATTTGACGTTGTTGTTGTTGTTGTTTATTTGACGTTGTTGTTGTTGTTGTTTATTTGACGTTGTTGTTGTTTATTTGACGTTGTTGTTGTTGTTTATTTGACATTGTTGTTGTTGTTGTTGTTGACGTCGTTGTTGTTGTTGTTTATTTGACGTTGTTGTTGTTGTTGTTTATTTGATGTTGTTTATTTGACGTTGTTGTTGTTTTTGTTTATTTGACGTTGTTGTTGTTGTTGTTTTTGTTTATTTGACGTTGTTGTTGTTGTTGTTTATTTGACGTTGTTGTTGTTGTTGTTGTTTATTTGACGTTGTTGTTGTTGTTGTTGTTGTTTATTTGACGTTGTTGTTGTTGTTTATTTGACATTGTTGTTGTTGTTGTTGACGTTGTTGTTGTTGTTGTTTATTTGACGTTGTTGTTGTTTATTTGATGTTGTTTATTTGACGTTGTTGTTGTTTTTTATTTGATGTTGTTGTTGACATTGTTGTTGTTGTTGTTGTTTATTTGATGTTGTTGTTGTTGTTGTTTATTTGACGTAGTTGTTGTTATTGATGTTGTTGTTGTTTAGTTGACGTTTTTGTTGTTGTTGATGTTATTGTTGTTGTTGTTTTTTATTTGACGTTGTTGTTGTTGTTGTTTGTTTGACGTTGTTGTTGTTGTTTATTTGACGTTGTTGTTGTTGTTGTTTATTTGACGTTGTTGTTGTTGTTTATTTGACGTTGTTGTTGTTGTTGTTGTTGTTGTTGTTTATTTGACGTTGTTGTTGTTGTTGTTGTTGTTGTTGTTTATTTGACGTTGTTGTTGTTGTTTATTTGACGTTGTTGTTGTTGTTTATTTGACGTTGTTGTTGTTGTTGTTTATTTGACATTGTTGTTGTTGTTATTTATTTGACGTTGTTGTTGTTGTTGTTCTTGTTATTTGACGTTGTTATTGTTGTATTTGTTGTTGTTGTTATTGTTGCTTATTTGATGTTGTTGTTATTGTTGCTATTTATTTGACGTTGTTGTTGTTGTTGTTTATTTGACGTTGTTGTTATTTATTTGACGTTGTTGTTGTTGTTGTTGTTGTTTAATTGACGTTGTTGTTGTTGTATTTGTTATTGTTATTATTGTTGTTGCTTATTTGACGTTGTTGTTATTGTTGTTGTTTATTTGACGTTGTTGCTGTTGATGTTATTCATTTGACGTTGTTGATGTTGTTGTTGTTGTTGTTTATTTGACGTTGTTGTTGTTTATTTGACGTAGTTGTTGTTGTTGTTTTTTTTGTTTATTTGATGTTGTTGTTGTTATTTATTTGACGTTGTTGTGATTGACGTTGTTGTTGTTATTTATTTGACGTTGTTGTTGTTGTTGTTTATTTGATGTTGTTAATGTTGTTGACATTGTTGTTGTTGTTTTTGTTGTTTATTTGGCGTTGTTGTTGTTGTTGTTATTATTGTTGGTGTTGGTGTTGTTGTTATTATTTATTTGACGTTGTTGTTGTTTATTTGACGTTGTTGTTGTTGTTGTTGTTTATTTAACGTTGTTGTTGTTGTTTATTTGACGTTGTTGTTGTTGTTGTTGTTTATTTGACTTTGTTGTTCTTGTTGTTATTTATTTGACGTTGTTGTTATTTATTTGACGTTGTTTTTGTTATTTGACGTTGTTGTTGTTGTTGTTGTATTTGTTGTTGTTGTTGTTGCTTATTTGACATTGTTGTTGTTGTTTATTTCATGTTGTTGTTGTTGTTGTTTATATGACGTTGTTGTTGTCGTTGTTGTTGTTTATTTGACACTGTCGTTGTCGTTGTTGTTGTTGTTTATTTGACGTTGTTGTTGTTGTTGACGTTGTTGTTGTTGTTTATTTGACGTTGTTGTTGTTTATTTGACGTTGTTGTTGTTTTTGTTGTTTATTTCACGTTGTTGTTGTTATTTGACGTTGTTGTTGTTGTATTTGTTGTTGTTGTTGTTGTTGTTGTTGTTTATTTGACGTTGTATTTGTTGTTGTTGTTGTTTATTTGACGTTGTTGTTGTTGTTGTTTATTTGACATTGTTAATGTTGTTGACATTGTTGTTGTTGTTTTTGTTGTTTGTTTGACGTTGTTGTTGTTGTTGTTGTTGTTTTTGTTATTGTTATTGTTGTTGTTGTTGTTTTTTATTTGACGTTCTTGTTGTTGTTTATTTGACGTTCTTGTTGTTGTTGTTTTTGTTTATTTAGCGTTGTTGTTGTTGTTGTTGTTTATTTGACTTTATTGTTGTTGTTGTTGTTGTTGTTGTTGTTTATTTGACGTTGTTGTTGTTGTTGTTTATTTGACGTTGTTGTTGTTGTTTATTTGACATTGTTGTTGTTGTTGTTGACGTTGTTGTTGTTGTTGTTTATTTGACGTTGTTGTTGTTGTTGTTGTTTATTTGATGTTGTTTATTTGACGTTGTTGTTGTTTTTTATTTGATGTTGTTATTGTTGACATTGTTGTTGTTGTTGTTGTTTATTTGATGTTGTTGTTGTTGTTGTTTATTTGACGTAGTTGTTGTTATTGACGTTGTTGTTCTTTAGTTGACGTTTTTGTTGTTTTTGATGTTATTGTTGTTGTTGTTTTTTATTTGACGTTGTTGTTGTTGTTGTTTGTTTGACGTTGTTGTTGTTGTTGTTTATTTGACGTTGTTGTTGTTGTTGTTTATTTGACGTTGTTGTTGTTGTTGTTTATTTGACGTTGTTGTTGTTGTTGTTGTTGTTGTTTATTTGACGTTGTTGTTGTTATTTGAAGTTGTTGTCGTTGTTGTATTTGTTGTTGTTGTTGTTTAGTTGACGTTGTTGTTGTTGTTGTTGTTGTTGTTGTTTATTTGACGTTATTGTTGTTGTTTATTTGACGTTGTTATTATTGTTGTTGTTGTTTATTTGACGTTTATGTTGTTGACGTTGTTGTTGTTGTTTATTTGACGTTGTTGTTGTTGTTGTTTATTTGACGTTGTTAATGTTGTTGACATTGTTGTTGTTGTTTTTGTTGTTTATTTGATGTTGTTGTTGTTGTTGTTATTGTTGGTGTTCTTGTTGTTTATTTGACGTTCTTGTTGTTGTTGTTTATTTGACGTTGTTGTTATTGTTGTTGTTTATTTGACGTTGTTGTTGTTTATTTGACTTTGTTTTTGTTATTTGACGTTGTTGTTGTTGTTGTTGTTGTTGTTGCTTATTTGACGTTGTTGTTGTTGTTGTTGTTGTTGTTTATTTGATGTTGTTGTTGTTGTTGTTTATTTGACGTTGTTGTTGTTGTTGTTTTTATTTGACGTTGTTGTTGTTGTTGTTTATTTGACGTTGTTGTTGTTATTGACATTGTTGTTGTTGTTTAGTTGACGTTGTTATTGTTGTTGTTTATTTGACGTTGTTAATGTTGTTGACGTTGTTGTTGTTGTTTTTGTTGTTTATTTCACGTTGTTGTTGTTATTTGACGTTGTTGTTGTTGTATTTGTTGTTGTTGTTGTTGTTGTTTATTTGACGTTGTATTTGTTGTTGTTGTTGTTGTTTATTTGACGTTGTTGTTGTTGTTTATTTGACGTTATTGTTGTTGTTTATTTGACGTTGTTATTGTTGTTGTTTATTTGACATTGTTGTTGTTGATGACATTGTTGCTGTTGTTTATATGACGTTGTTGTTGTCGTTGTTGTTGTTGTTTATTTGACGTTGTCGTTGTTGTTGTTGTTATTGTTTATTTGACGTTGTTATTGTTGTTTTTGTTGTTTATTTCACGTTGTTGTTGTTATTTGACGTTGTTGTTGTTGTATTTGTTGTTGTTGTTGTTGTTGTTATTTATTTGACGTTGTATTTGTTGTTGTTGTTGTTGTTTATTTGACGTTGTTGTTGTTGTTGTTGTTTATTTGACGTTGTTAATGTTGTTGACATTGTTGTTGTTGTTTTTGTTGTTTGTTTGACGTTGTTGTTGTTGTTGTTGTTGTTGTTTTTGTTATTGTTATTGTTGTTGTTGTTGTTGTTTATTTGACGTTGTTGTTGTTGTTGTTTTTGTTTATTTGACGTTGTTGTTGTTGTTGTTGTTTATTTGACGTTGTTGTTGTTGTTGTTTATTTGACGTTGTTGTTGTTTATTTGACGTTGTTGTTGTTGTTTATTTGACATTGTTGTTGTTGTTGTTGTTGACGTTGTTGTTGTTGTTGTTTATTTGACGTTGTTGTTGTTGTTGTTTATTTGATGTTGTTTATTTGACGTTGTTGTTGTTTTTTATTTGATGTTGTTGTTGTTGACATTGTTGTTGTTGTTTATTTGATGTTGTTGTTGTTGTTAATTTAACGTAGTTGTTGATATTGACGTTGTTTTTGTTTAGTTGACGTTTTTGTTGTTGTTGATTTTATTGTTGTTGTTGTTTTTTATTTGACGTTGTTGTTGTTGTTGTTTATTTGACGTTGTTGTTGTTGTTGTTTATTTGACGTTGTTGTTGTTGTTGTTGTTTATTTGACGTTGTTGTTGTTGTTGTTGTTGTTGTTTATTTGACGTTGTTGTTGTTATTTGAAGTTGTTGTTGTCGTTGTTGTATTTGTTGTTGTTGTTGTTTAGTTGACGTTGTTATTGTTGTTGTTGTTTATTTGATGTTATTGTTGTTGTTTATTTGACGTTGTTATTATTGTTGTTGTTGTTTATTTGATGTTGTTGTTGTTGTTTTTGTTGTTTATTTCACGTTGTTGTTGTTATTTGACGTTGTTGTTGTTGTTGTTGTATTTGTTGTTGTTGTTGTTGTTTATTTGACGTTGTATTTGTTGTTGTTGTTTATTTGACGTTGTTGTTGTTGTTTATTTGACGTTATTGTTGTTGTTTATTTGACGTTGTTATTGTTGTTGTTTATTTGACATTGTTGTTGTTGATGACATTGTTGTTGTTGTTTATTTGACGCTGTTGTTGTTGTTTATTTGACGTTGTTAATGTTGTTGACATTGTTGTTGTTGTTTTTGTTGTTTATTTGACGTTGTTGTTGTTGTTGTTGTTGTTTTTGTTGTTGTTATTGTTGGTGTTGTTGTTGTTGTTTTTGTTGTTTATTTGACGTTGTTGTTGTTGTTGTTGTTTTTGTTGTTGTTATTGTTGGTGTTGTTGTTGTTTATTTGACGTTGTTGTTGTTGTTGTTGTTTATTTGACGTTGTTGTTGTTGTTGTTTTTGTTGTTGTTATTGTTGGTGGTGTTGTTGTTTTTGTTGTTGTTATTGTTGGTGTTGGTGTTGTTTATTTGACGTTGTTGTTGTTGTTGTTTATTTGGCGTTGTTGTTGTTGTTTATTTGACATTGTTGTTGTTGTTGTTTATTTGACGTTGTTGTTGTTGTTGTTAATTTGACATTGTTGTTGTTGTTGTTGACGTTGTTGTTTATTTGACATTGTTGTTGTTGTTGTTGTTTATTTGATGTTGTTTTAGTTGATGTTGTTTATTTGACGTTGTTGTTGTTGACATTGTTGTTGTTAATTTGACATTGTTGTTGTTGTTGTTGACATTGTTGTTGTTTATTCGACGTTGTTGTTGTTGACATTGTTGTTGTTTATTATTTGATGTTGTTGTTGTTGACATTGTTGTTGTTGTTTATTTGACGTTGTTGTTGTTGTTGTTTATTTGACGTAGTTGTTGTTATTGACGTTATTGTTGTTGTTGTTTATTTGACATTTTTGTTGTTGTTGATGTTATTGTTGTTGTTGTTTTTTATTTGACGTTGTTGTTGTTGTTGTTTATTTGATGTTGTTGTTGTTGTTGTTTATTTGATGTTGTTGTTGTTGTTGTTGTTTATTTGACGTTGTTGTTGTTGTTTATTTGATGTTGTTGTTGTTGTTGGTGTTTATTTGACGTTCTTGTTGTTGTTATTTATTTGACGTTGTTGTTGTTGTTGTTTATTTGACGTAGTTGTTGTTATTGACGTTGTTGTTGTTGTTTATTTGACGTTTTTGTTGTTGTTGATGTTATTGTTGTTGTTGTTTTTTATTTGATGTTGTTGTTCTTGTTTATTTGACGTTGTTGTTGTTGTTGTTTATTTGACGTTGTTGTTGTTGTTATTTGACATTGTTGTTATTGTTTATTTGACATTGTTGTTGTTGTTGTTTATTTGACGTTGTTATTGTTATTTATTTAACGTTGTTTTTATTATTTGACGTT
The DNA here is from genome assembly GCA_948472305.1 of Vicia faba. Taxonomy (NCBI): domain Eukaryota; kingdom Viridiplantae; phylum Streptophyta; class Magnoliopsida; order Fabales; family Fabaceae; genus Vicia; species Vicia faba. The sequence continues at coordinate 295,578,417 of OX451741.1, forward strand.
GTTGTTGTGTTTGTTATTGTTGCTTATTTGACGTTGTTGTTATTGTTGCTATTTATTTGATGTTGTTGTTGTTGTTGTTTATTTAACGTTGTTGTTGTTTATTCGACGTTGTTGTTGTTGTTGTTTATTTGACGTTGTTGTTGTTGTTGTTGTTGTATTTGTTAATGTTGTTATTGTTGTTGCTTATTTGACGTTGTTGTTATTGTTGTTGTTTATTTGACATTGTTGTTGTTGTTGTTGTTATTCATTTGACATTGTTGATGTTGTTGTTTATTTAATGTTGTTGTTGTTGTTGTTGTTGTTGTTGTTGTTGTTTATTTGACGTTGTTGTTGTTCTTGTTGTTTATTTGACGTTGTTGTTGTTGTTTCTTTGATGTTGTAGTTGTTGTTGTTTATTTGACGTTATTGTTGTTGTTTATTTGATGTTGTTATTGTTGTTGTTGTTGTTTATTTGACGTTGTTGTTGTTGTGGTTGTTGTTGTTTATTTGACGTTGTTGTTGTTGTTGTTGTTTATTTGACGTTGTTAATGTTGCTGACATTGTTGTTGTTGTTTTTGTTGTTTATTTGACGTTGTTGTTGTTGTTGTTTTTGTTGTTGTTATTGTTGGTGGTCTTGTTGTTTATTTGACGTTGTTGTTGTTGTTGTTTATTTGACGTTGTTGTTATTGTTGTTTATTTGACGTTTTTGTTGTTTATTTGACGTTGTTTTTGTTATTTGACGTTGTTGTTGTTGTTGTTGTTGTTGCTTATTTGACATTGTTGTTGTTATTTATTTGATGTTGTTGTTGTTTATTTGACGTTGTTGTTGTCGTTGTTGTTGTTTATTTGACGTTGTTGTTGTTGTTGTTGTTTATTTGACGTTGTTGTTGTTGTTGTTGTTTATTTGACGTTGTTGTTGTTTAGTTGACGTTGTTGTTGTTGTTGTTTATTTGACGTTGTTAATGTTGTTGACATTGTTGTTGTTGTTTTTGTTGTTTATTTCACGTTGTTGTTGTTATTTGACGTTGTTGTTGTTGTATTTGTTATTGTTGTTGTTGTTTCTTTGACGTTGTATTTGTTGTTGTTATTGTTGTTGTTGTTTATTTGACGTTGTTGTTGTTTATTTGATGTTATTGTTGTTGTTTATTTGACGTTGTTGTTGTTGTTGTTGTTGTTTATTTGACATTGTTGTTGTTGATGACATTGTTGTTGTTGTTTATTTGACGTTGTTGTTGTTGTTGTTTATTTGACGTTATTAATGTTGTTGACATTGTTGTTGTTGTTTTTGTTGTTTATTTGACATTGTTGTTGTTTTTGTTGTTGTTATTGTTGGTGTTGTTGTTGTTTATTTGACGTTGTTGTTGTTGTTGTTGTTTATTTGACGTTGTTGTTGTTGTTTATTTGACGTTGTTGTTGTTATTTGAAGTTGTTGTTGTTGTATTTGTTGTAGTTATTGTTGTTGTTTATTTGACGTTGTTGTTGTTGTTTATTTGACGTTATTGTTATTGTTTATTTGACGTTGTTATTGTTGTTGTTGGTTTTTATTTGACGTTATTGTTGTTGACGTTGTTGTTGTTGTTGTTTATTTGACGTTGTTGTTGTTGTTGTTTATTTGACGTTGTTGTTGTTGTTTATTTGACGTTGTTGTTATTGTTGTTAATTTGACATTGTTGTTGTTGTTGTTGTTGTTGACGTTGTTATTTATTTGACGTTGTTGTTGTTGTTTATTTGATGTCGTTTTAGTTGTTGTTGTTTATTTGACGTTGTTGTTGTTGTTTTATTTGATGTTGTTGTTGTTGACATTGTTGTTGTTGTTTATTTGACGTTGTTGTTGTTGTTGTTTATTTGACGTAGTTGTTGTTATTGACGTTGTTGTTGTTGTTTATTTGACGTTTTTGTTGTTGTTGATGTTATTGTTGTTGTTGTTTTTTATTTGACGTTGTTGTTGTTGTTGTTTATTTGACGTTGTTGTTGTTGTTGTTGTTTATTTGATGTTGTTGTTGTTGTTGTTTATTTGACGTTGTTGTTGTTGTTTATTTGATGTTGTTGTTGTTGTTGTTTATTTGACGTTGTTGTTGTTGTTGTTATTTATTTGACGTTGTTATTTTTTATTTGACATTGTTGTTGTTGTTGTTTATTTGACGTTGTTGTTGACGTTGTTGTTGTTGTTTTTGTTGTTTATTTCACGTTGTTGTTGTTATTTAACGTTGTTGTTGTATTTGTTGTTGTTGTTGTTGTTGTTTATTTGACGTTGTATTTGTTTTTATTGTTGTTGTTGTTGTTCTTTATTTGACGTTGTTGTTGTTGTTTATTTGACATTGTTGTTGTTGTTGTTGACATTGTTGTTGTTGTTGTTTATTTGACGTTGTTGTTGTTGTTGTTTATTTGATGTTGTTTATTTGACGTTGTTGTTGTTTTTTATTTGATGTTGTTGTTGTTGACATTGTTGTTGTTGTTGTTTATTTGATGTTGTTGTTGTTGTTTATTTGACGTAGTTGTTGTTGTTTAGTTGACGTTTTTGTTGTTGTTGATGTTATTGTTGTTGTTGTTTTTTATTTGACGTTGTTGTTGTTGTTGTTTATTTGACGTTGTTGTTGTTGTTGTTTATTTGACGTTGTTGTTATTGTTGTTGTTGTTGTTTATTTGACGTTGTTGTTGTTGTTGTTGTTTATTTGACGTTGTTGTTGTTGTTGTTTATTTGACGTTGTTGTTGTTTATTTGACGTTGTTGTTGTTGTTGTTTATTTGACATTGTTGTTGTTGTTGTTGACGTTGTTGTTGTTGTTGTTTATTTGACGTTGTTGTTGTTGTTGTTTATTTGATGTTGTTTATTTGACGTTGTTGTTGTTTTTTATTTGATGTTGTTGTTGTTGACATTGTTGTTGTTGTTGTTGTTGTTTATTTGATGTTGTTGTTGTTGTTAATTTGACGTAGTTGTTGATATTGACGTTGTTTTTGTTTAGTTGACGTTTTTGTTGTTGTTTTTTATTTGACGTTGTTGTTGTTGTTGTTTATTTGACGTTGTTGTTGTTGTTGTTTATTTGACGTTGTTGTTGTTGTTGTTGTTTATTTGACGTTGTTGTTGTTATTTGAAGTTGTTGTTGTCGTTGTTGTATTTGTTGTTGTTGTTGTTTAGTTGACGTTGTTATTGTTGTTGTTGTTTATTTGATGTTATTGTTGTTGTTTATTTGACGTTGTTATTATTGTTGTTGTTGTTTATTTGATGTTGTTGTTGTTGTTTTTGTTGTTTATTTCACGTTGTTGTTGTTATTTGACGTTGTTGTTGTTGTTGTTGTATTTGTTGTTGTTGTTGTTGTTTATTTGACGTTGTATTTGTTGTTGTTGTTTATTTGACGTTGTTGTTGTTGTTTATTTGACGTTATTGTTGTTGTTTATTTGACGTTGTTATTGTTGTTGTTTATTTGACATTGTTGTTGTTGATGACATTGTTGTTGTTGTTTATTTGACGCTGTTGTTGTTGTTTATTTGACGTTGTTAATGTTGTTGACATTGTTGTTGTTGTTTTTGTTGTTTATTTGACGTTGTTGTTGTTGTTGTTGTTGTTTTTGTTGTTGTTATTGTTGGTGTTGTTGTTGTTGTTTTTGTTGTTTATTTGACGTTGTTGTTGTTGTTGTTGTTTTTGTTGTTGTTATTGTTGGTGTTGTTGTTGTTTATTTGACGTTGTTGTTGTTGTTGTTGTTTATTTGACGTTGTTGTTGTTGTTGTTTTTGTTGTTGTTATTGTTGGTGGTGTTGTTGTTTTTGTTGTTGTTATTGTTGGTGTTGGTGTTGTTTATTTGACGTTGTTGTTGTTGTTGTTTATTTGGCGTTGTTGTTGTTGTTTATTTGACATTGTTGTTGTTGTTGTTTATTTGACGTTGTTGTTATTGTTGTTAATTTGACATTGTTGTTGTTGTTGTTGTTGTTGTTGACGTTGTTATTTATTTGACGTTGTTGTTGTTGTTTATTTGATGTCGTTTTAGTTGTTGTTGTTTATTTGACGTTGTTGTTGTTGTTTTATTTGATGTTGTTGTTGTTGACATTGTTGTTGTTGTTTATTTGACGTTGTTGTTGTTGTTGTTTATTTGACGTAGTTGTTGTTATTGACGTTGTTGTTGTTGTTTATTTGACGTTTTTGTTGTTGTTGATGTTATTGTTGTTGTTGTTTTTTATTTGACGTTGTTGTTGTTGTTGTTTATTTGACGTTGTTGTTGTTGTTGTTGTTTATTTGATGTTGTTGTTGTTGACATTGTTGTTGTTGTTTATTTGACGTTGTTGTTGTTGTTTATTTGATGTTGTTGTTGTTGTTGTTTATTTGACGTTGTTGTTGTTGTTGTTATTTATTTGACGTTGTTATTTTTTATTTGACATTGTTGTTGTTGTTGTTTATTTGACGTTGTTGTTGACGTTGTTGTTGTTGTTTTTGTTGTTTATTTCACGTTGTTGTTGTTATTTAACGTTGTTGTTGTATTTGTTGTTGTTGTTGTTGTTTATTTGACGTTGTATTTGTTTTTATTGTTGTTGTTGTTGTTCTTTATTTGACGTTGTTGTTGTTGTTTATTTGACATTGTTGTTGTTGTTGTTGACATTGTTGTTGTTGTTGTTTATTTGACGTTGTTGTTGTTGTTGTTTATTTGATGTTGTTTATTTGACGTTGTTGTTGTTTTTTATTTGATGTTGTTGTTGTTGACATTGTTGTTGTTGTTGTTTATTTGATGTTGTTGTTGTTGTTTATTTGACGTAGTTGTTGTTGTTTAGTTGACGTTTTTGTTGTTGTTGATGTTATTGTTGTTGTTGTTTTTTATTTGACGTTGTTGTTGTTGTTGTTTATTTGACGTTGTTGTTGTTGTTGTTTATTTGACGTTGTTGTTATTGTTGTTGTTGTTGTTTATTTGACGTTGTTGTTGTTGTTGTTGTTTATTTGACGTTGTTGTTGTTGTTGTTTATTTGACGTTGTTGTTGTTTATTTGACGTTGTTGTTGTTGTTGTTTATTTGACATTGTTGTTGTTGTTGTTGACGTTGTTGTTGTTGTTGTTTATTTGACGTTGTTGTTGTTGTTGTTTATTTGACATTGTTGTTGTTGTTGTTGACGTTGTTGTTGTTGTTGTTTATTTGACGTTGTTGTTGTTGTTGTTTATTTGATGTTGTTTATTTGACGTTGTTGTTGTTTTTTATTTGATGTTGTTGTTGTTGACATTGTTGTTGTTGTTGTTGTTTATTTGATGTTGTTGTTGTTGTTAATTTGACGTAGTTGTTGATATTGACGTTGTTTTTGTTTAGTTGACGTTTTTGTTGTTGTTGATTTTATTGTTGTTGTTGTTTTTTATTTGACGTTGTTGTTGTTGTTGTTTATTTGACGTTGTTGTTGTTGTTGTTTATTTGACGTTGTTGTTGTTGTTGTTGTTTATTTGACGTTGTTGTTGTTATTTGAAGTTGTTGTTGTCGTTGTTGTATTTGTTGTTGTTGTCGTTGTTGTATTTGTTGTTGTTGTTGTTTAGTTGACGTTGTTATTGTTGTTGTTGTTTATTTGATGTTATTGTTGTTGTTTATTTGACGTTGTTATTATTGTTGTTGTTGTTTATTTGATGTTGTTGTTGTTGTTTTTGTTGTTTATTTCACGTTGTTGTTGTTATTTGACGTTGTTGTTGTTGTTGTTGTATTTGTTGTTGTTGTTGTTGTTTATTTGACGTTGTATTTGTTGTTGTTGTTTATTTGACGTTGTTGTTGTTGTTTATTTGACGTTATTGTTGTTGTTTATTTGACGTTGTTATTGTTGTTGTTTATTTGACATTGTTGTTGTTGATGACATTGTTGTTGTTGTTTATTTGACGCTGTTGTTGTTGTTTATTTGACGTTGTTAATGTTGTTGACATTGTTGTTGTTGTTTTTGTTGTTTATTTGACGTTGTTGTTGTTGTTGTTGTTGTTTTTGTTGTTGTTATTGTTGGTGTTGTTGTTGTTGTTTTTGTTGTTTATTTGACGTTGTTGTTGTTGTTGTTGTTTTTGTTGTTGTTATTGTTGGTGTTGTTGTTGTTTATTTGACGTTGTTGTTGTTGTTGTTGTTTATTTGACGTTGTTGTTGTTGTTGTTTTTGTTGTTGTTATTGTTGGTGGTGTTGTTGTTTTTGTTGTTGTTATTGTTGGTGTTGGTGTTGTTTATTTGACGTTGTTGTTGTTGTTGTTTATTTGGCGTTGTTGTTGTTGTTTATTTGACATTGTTGTTGTTGTTGTTTATTTGACGTTGTTGTTATTGTTGTTAATTTGACATTGTTGTTGTTGTTGTTGTTGTTGTTGACGTTGTTATTTATTTGACGTTGTTGTTGTTGTTTATTTGATGTCGTTTTAGTTGTTGTTGTTTATTTGACGTTGTTGTTGTTGTTGTTTTATTTGATGTTGTTGTTGTTGACATTGTTGTTGTTGTTTATTTGACGTTGTTGTTGTTGTTGTTTATTTGACGTAGTTGTTGTTATTGACGTTGTTGTTGTTGTTTATTTGACGTTTTTGTTGTTGTTGATGTTATTGTTGTTGTTGTTTTTTATTTGACGTTGTTGTTGTTGTTGTTTATTTGACGTTGTTGTTGTTGTTGTTGTTTATTTGATGTTGTTGTTGTTGACATTGTTGTTGTTGTTTATTTGACGTTGTTGTTGTTGTTTATTTGATGTTGTTGTTGTTGTTGTTTATTTGACGTTGTTGTTGTTGTTGTTATTTATTTGACGTTGTTATTTTTTATTTGACATTGTTGTTGTTGTTGTTTATTTGACGTTGTTGTTGACGTTGTTGTTGTTGTTTTTGTTGTTTATTTCACGTTGTTGTTGTTATTTAACGTTGTTGTTGTATTTGTTGTTGTTGTTGTTGTTGTTTATTTGACGTTGTATTTGTTTTTATTGTTGTTGTTGTTGTTCTTTATTTGACGTTGTTGTTGTTGTTTATTTGACATTGTTGTTGTTGTTGTTGACATTGTTGTTGTTGTTGTTTATTTGACGTTGTTGTTGTTGTTGTTTATTTGATGTTGTTTATTTGACGTTGTTGTTGTTTTTTATTTGATGTTGTTGTTGTTGACATTGTTGTTGTTGTTGTTTATTTGATGTTGTTGTTGTTGTTTATTTGACGTAGTTGTTGTTGTTTAGTTGACGTTTTTGTTGTTGTTGATGTTATTGTTGTTGTTGTTTTTTATTTGACGTTGTTGTTGTTGTTGTTTATTTGACGTTGTTGTTGTTGTTGTTTATTTGACGTTGTTGTTATTGTTGTTGTTGTTGTTTATTTGACGTTGTTGTTGTTGTTGTTGTTTATTTGACGTTGTTGTTGCTGTTGTTTATTTGACGTTGTTGTTGTTTATTTGACGTTGTTGTTGTTGTTGTTTATTTGACATTGTTGTTGTTGTTGTTGTTGACGTTGTTGTTGTTGTTGTTTATTTGACGTTGTTGTTGTTGTTGTTTATTTGATGTTGTTTATTTGACGTTGTTGTTGTTTTTTATTTGATGTTGTTGTTGTTGACATTGTTGTTGTTGTTGTTGTTTATTTGATGTTGTTGTTGTTGTTAATTTGACGTAGTTGTTGATATTGACGTTGTTTTTGTTTAGTTGACGTTTTTGTTGTTGTTGATTTTATTGTTGTTGTTGTTTTTTATTTGACGTTGTTGTTGTTGTTGTTTATTTGACGTTGTTGTTGTTGTTGTTTATTTGACGTTGTTGTTGTTGTTGTTGTTTATTTGACGTTGTTGTTGTTGTTGTTGTTGTTGTTTATTTGACGTTGTTGTTGTTATTTGAAGTTGTTGTTGTCGTTGTTGTATTTGTTGTTGTTGTTGTTTAGTTGACGTTGTTATTGTTGTTGTTGTTTATTTGATGTTATTGTTGTTGTTTATTTGACGTTGTTATTATTGTTGTTGTTGTTTATTTGATGTTGTTGTTGTTGTTTTTGTTGTTTATTTCACGTTGTTGTTGTTATTTGACGTTGTTGTTGTTGTTGTTGTATTTGTTGTTGTTGTTGTTGTTTATTTGACGTTGTATTTGTTGTTGTTGTTTATTTGACGTTGTTGTTGTTGTTTATTTGACGTTATTGTTGTTGTTTATTTGACGTTGTTATTGTTGTTGTTTATTTGACATTGTTGTTGTTGATGACATTGTTGTTGTTGTTTATTTGACGCTGTTGTTGTTGTTTATTTGACGTTGTTAATGTTGTTGACATTGTTGTTGTTGTTTTTGTTGTTTATTTGACGTTGTTGTTGTTGTTGTTGTTGTTTTTGTTGTTGTTATTGTTGGTGTTGTTGTTGTTGTTTTTGTTGTTTATTTGACGTTGTTGTTGTTGTTGTTGTTTTTGTTGTTGTTATTGTTGGTGTTGTTGTTGTTTATTTGACGTTGTTGTTGTTGTTGTTGTTTATTTGACGTTGTTGTTGTTGTTGTTTTTGTTGTTGTTATTGTTGGTGGTGTTGTTGTTTTTGTTGTTGTTATTGTTGGTGTTGGTGTTGTTTATTTGACGTTGTTGTTGTTGTTGTTTATTTGGCGTTGTTGTTGTTGTTTATTTGACATTGTTGTTGTTGTTGTTTATTTGACGTTGTTGTTGTTGTTGTTAATTTGACATTGTTGTTGTTGTTGTTGACGTTGTTGTTTATTTGACATTGTTGTTGTTGTTGTTGTTTATTTGATGTTGTTTTAGTTGATGTTGTTTATTTGACGTTGTTGTTGTTGACATTGTTGTTGTTAATTTGACATTGTTGTTGTTGTTGTTGACATTGTTGTTGTTTATTTGACGTTGTTGTTGTTGACATTGTTGTTGTTTATTATTTGATGTTGTTGTTGTTGACATTGTTGTTGTTGTTTATTTGACGTTGTTGTTGTTGTTGTTTATTTGACGTAGTTGTTGTTATTGACGTTATTGTTGTTGTTGTTTATTTGACATTTTTGTTGTTGTTGATGTTATTGTTGTTGTTGTTTTTTATTTGACGTTGTTGTTGTTGTTGTTTATTTGATGTTGTTGTTGTTGTTGTTGTTTATTTGATGTTGTTGTTGTTGTTGTTTATTTGACGTTGTTGTTGTTGTTTATTTGATGTTGTTGTTGTTGTTGGTGTTTATTTGACGTTCTTGTTGTTGTTATTTATTTGACGTTGTTGTTGTTGTTGTTTATTTGACGTAGTTGTTGTTATTGACGTTGTTGTTGTTGTTTATTTGACGTTTTTGTTGTTGTTGATGTTATTGTTGTTGTTGTTTTTTATTTGATGTTGTTGTTCTTGTTTATTTGACGTTGTTGTTGTTGTTGTTTATTTGACGTTGTTGTTGTTGTTATTTGACATTGTTGTTATTGTTTATTTGACATTGTTGTTGTTGTTGTTTATTTGACGTTGTTATTGTTATTTATTTAACGTTGTTTTTATTATTTGACGTTGTTGTTGTGTTTGTTATTGTTGCTTATTTGACGTTGTTGTTATTGTTGCTATTTATTTGATGTTGTTGTTGTTGTTGTTGTTTATTTGACGTTGTTGTTGTTTATTCGACGTTGTTGTTGTTGTTGTTTATTTGACGTTGTTGTTGTTGTTGTTGTATTTGTTAATGTTGTTATTGTTGTTGCTTATTTGACGTTGTTGTTATTGTTGTTGTTTATTTGACATTGTTGTTGTTGTTGTTGTTATTCATTTGACATTGTTGATGTTGTTGTTTATTTAATGTTGTTGTTGTTGTTGTTGTTGTTGTTGTTTATTTGACGTTGTTGTTGTTCTTGTTGTTTATTTGACGTTGTTGTTGTTGTTTCTTTGATGTTGTAGTTGTTGTTGTTTATTTGACGTTATTGTTGTTGTTTATTTGATGTTGTTATTGTTGTTGTTGTTGTTTATTTGACGTTGTTGTTGTTGTGGTTGTTGTTGTTTATTTGACGTTGTTGTTGTTGTTGTTGTTTATTTGACGTTGTTAATGTTGCTGACATTGTTGTTGTTGTTTTTGTTGTTTATTTGACGTTGTTGTTGTTGTTGTTTTTTTTGTTGTTATTGTTGGTGGTCTTGTTGTTTATTTGACGTTGTTGTTGTTGTTGTTTATTTGACGTTGTTGTTATTGTTGTTTATTTGACGTTTTTGTTGTTTATTTGACGTTGTTTTTGTTATTTGACGTTGTTGTTGTTGTTGTTGTTGTTGCTTATTTGACATTGTTGTTGTTATTTATTTGATGTTGTTGTTGTTTATTTGACGTTGTTGTTGTCGTTGTTGTTGTTTATTTGACGTTGTTGTTGTTGTTGTTGTTTATTTGACGTTGTTGTTGTTGTTGTTGTTTATTTGACGTTGTTGTTGTTTAGTTGACGTTGTTATTGTTGTTGTTTATTTGACGTTGTTAATGTTGTTGACGTTGTTGTTGTTGTTTTTGTTGTTTATTTCACGTTGTTGTTGTTATTTGACGTTGTTGTTGTTGTATTTGTTATTGTTGTTGTTGTTTCTTTGACGTTGTATTTGTTGTTGTTATTGTTGTTGTTGTTTATTTGACGTTGTTGTTGTTTATTTGATGTTATTGTTGTTGTTTATTTGACGTTGTTGTTGTTGTTGTTGTTTATTTGACATTGTTGTTGTTGATGACATTGTTGTTGTTGTTTATTTGACGTTGTTGTTGTTGTTGTTTATTTGACGTTATTAATGTTGTTGACATTGTTGTTGTTGTTTTTGTTGTTTATTTGACGTTGTTGTTGTTTTTGTTGTTGTTATTGTTGGTGTTGTTGTTGTTTATTTGACGTTGTTGTTGTTGTTGTTGTTTATTTGACGTTGTTGTTGTTGTTTATTTGACGTTGTTGTTGTTATTTGAAGTTGTTGTTGTTGTATTTGTTGTAGTTATTGTTGTTGTTTATTTGACGTTGTTGTTGTTGTTTATTTGACGTTATTGTTATTGTTTATTTGACGTTGTTATTGTTGTTGTTGGTTTTTATTTGATGTTATTGTTGTTGACGTTGTTGTTGTTGTTGTTTATTTGACGTTGTTGTTGTTGTTGTTTATTTGACGTTGTTGTTGTTGTTTATTTGACGTTGTTGTTATTGTTGTTAATTTGACATTGTTGTTGTTGTTGTTGACGTTGTTATTTATTTGACGTTGTTGTTGTTGTTTATTTGATGTCGTTTTAGTTGTTGTTGTTTATTTGACGTTGTTGTTGTTGTTTTATTTGATGTTGTTGTTGTTGACATTGTTGTTGTTGTTTATTTGACGTTGTTGTTGTTGTTGTTTATTTGACGTAGTTGTTGTTATTGACGTTGTTGTTGTTGTTTATTTGACGTTTTTGTTGTTGTTGATGTTATTGTTGTTGTTGTTTTTTATTTGACGTTGTTGTTGTTGTTGTTGTTTATTTGACGTTGTTGTTGTTGTTGTTGTTTATTTGATGTTGTTGTTGTTGTTGTTTATTTGACGTTGTTGTTGTTGTTTATTTGATGTTGTTGTTGTTGTTGTTTATTTGACGTTGTTGTTGTTGTTGTTATTTATTTGACGTTGTTATTTTTTATTTGACATTGTTGTTGTTGTTGTTTATTTGACGTTGTTGTTGACGTTGTTGTTGTTGTTTTTGTTGTTTATTTCACGTTGTTGTTGTTATTTAACGTTGTTGTTGTATTTGTTGTTGTTGTTGTTGTTGTTTATTTGACGTTGTATTTGTTTTTATTGTTGTTGTTGTTGTTCTTTATTTGACGTTGTTGTTGTTGTTTATTTGACATTGTTGTTGTTGTTGTTGACATTGTTGTTGTTGTTGTTTATTTGACGTTGTTGTTGTTGTTGTTTATTTGATGTTGTTTATTTGACGTTGTTGTTGTTTTTTATTTGATGTTGTTGTTGTTGACATTGTTGTTGTTGTTGTTTATTTGATGTTGTTGTTGTTGTTTATTTGACGTAGTTGTTGTTGTTTAGTTGACGTTTTTGTTGTTGTTGATGTTATTGTTGTTGTTGTTTTTTATTTGACGTTGTTGTTGTTGTTGTTTATTTGACGTTGTTGTTGTTGTTGTTTATTTGACGTTGTTGTTATTGTTGTTGTTGTTGTTTATTTGACGTTGTTGTTGTTGTTGTTGTTTATTTGACGTTGTTGTTGTTATTTGAAGTTGTTGTCGTTGTTGTATTTGTTGTTGTTGTTGTTTAGTTGACGTTATTGTTGTTGTTGTTGTTTATTTGACGTTATTGTTGTTGTTTATTTGACGTTGTTATTATTGTTGTTGTTGTTTATTTGACGTTGTTGTTGTTGACGTTGTTGTTGTTGTTGTTTATTTGACATTGTTGTTGTTGTTGTTGTTTATTTGACGTTGTTAATGTTGTTGACATTGTTGTTGATGTTTTTGTTGTTTATTTGACGTTGTTGTTGTTGTTGTTGTTTTTGTTGTTGTTATTGTTGGTGTTCTTGTTGTTTATTTGACGTTCTTGTTGTTGTTGTTGTTGTTTATTTGACGTTGTTGTTGTTGTTGTTTATTTGACGTTGTTGTTGTTTATTTCACTTTGTTTTTGTTATTTGACGTTGTTGTTGTTGTTGCTTATTTGACGTTGTTGTTGTTGCTTATTTGATGTTGTTGTTGTTGTTGTTTATTTAACGTTGTTGTTGTTGTTTATTTGACGTTGTTGTTGTTGTTGTTGTTTATTTGACGTTGTTGTTGTTGTTGTTTATTTGACGTTGTTGTTGTTGTTGTTTATTTGACGTTGTTGTTATTGTTGTTAATTTGACATTGTTGTTGTTGTTGACGTTGTTATTTATTTGACGTTGTTGTTGTTGTTGTTGTTTATTTGATGTCGTTTTAGTTCTTGTTGTTTATTTGACGTTGTTGTTGTTGTTTTATTTGATGTTGTTGTTGTTGACATTGTTGTTGTTGTTTATTTGACGTTGTTGTTGTTGTTTATTTGACGTTGTTGTTGTTATTGACGTTGTTGTTGTTGTTTATTTGACGTTTTTGTTGTTGTTGATGTTATTGTTGTTGTTGTTTTTTATTTGACGTTGTTGTTGTTGTTGTTTATTTGACGTTGTTGTTGTTGTTGTTTATTTGATGTTGTTGTTGTTGTTGTTTATTTGACGTTGTTGTTGTTGTTTATTTGATGTTGTTGTTGTTGTTGTTGTTTATTTGACGTTGTTGTTGTTGTTGTTATTTATTTGACGTTGTTATTGTTTATTTGACATTGTTGTTGTTGTTGTTTATTTGACGTTGTTGTTGACGTTGTTGTTGTTGTTTTTGTTGTTTATTTCACGTTGTTGTTGTTATTTGACGTTGTTGTTGACGTTGTTGTTGTTGTTTTTGTTGTTTATTTCACGTTGTTGTTGTTATTTGACGTTGTTGTTGTTGTATTTGTTGTTGTTGTTGTTGTTGTAGTTGTTGTTTATTTGACGTTGTATTTGTTTTTATTGTTGTTGTTGTTGTTCTTTATTTGACGTTGTTGTTGTTGTTTATTTGACATTGTTGTTGTTCTTGTTGACATTGTTGTTGTTGTTGTTTATTTGACGTTGTTGTTGTTGTTGTTGTTTATTTGATGTTGTTTATTTGACGTTGTTGTTGTTTTTTATTTGATGTTGTTGCTGTTGACATTGTTGTTGTTGTTGTTTATTTGATGTTGTTGTTGTTTATTTGACGTAGTTGTTGTTATTGACGTTGTTGTTGTTTAGTTGACGTTTTTGTTGTTGTTGATGTTATTGTTGTTGTTGTTTTTTATTTGACGTTGTTGTTGTTGTTGTTTATTTGACGTTGTTGTTGTTGTTGTTTATTTGACGTTGTTGTTGTTGTTGTTGTTGTTTATTTGACGTTGTTGTTGTTGTTTATTTGACGTTGTTGTTGTTGTTGTTTATTTGACGTTGTTGTTGTTATTTGAAGTTGTTGTCGTTGTTGTATTTGTTGTTGTTGTTGTTTAGTTGACGTTGTTGTTGTTGTTGTTGTTGTTCTTTATTTGACGTTATTGTTGTTGTTTATTTGACGTTGTTATTATTGTTGTTGTTGTTTATTTGACGTTTTTGTTGTTGACGTTGTTGTTGTTGTTGTTTATTTGACGTTGTTGTTGTTGTTGTTGTTTATTTGACGTTGTTAATATTGTTGACATTGTTGTTGTTGTTTTTGTTGTTTATTTGACGTTGTTGTTGTTGTTGTTGTTGTTGTTGTTGTTTTTGTTGTTGTTATTATTGGTGTTCTTGTTATTTATTTGACGTTGTTGTTGTTGTTGTTGTTTATTTGACGTTGTTGTTGTTGTTGTTTATTTGACGTTGTTGTTGTTTATTTCACTTTGTTTTTGTTATTTGACGTTGTTGTTGTTGTTGTTGTTGCTTATTTGACATTGTTGTTGTTGTTTATTTGATGTTGTTGTTGTTGTTTATTTGACGTTGTTGTTGTTGTTGTTAATTATTTGACGTTGTTGTTGTTGTTGTTTATTTGACGTTGTTGTTGTTGTTGTTGTTTAGTTGACGTTGTTATTGTTGTTGTTTATTTGACGTTGTTAATGTTGTTGACGTTGTTGTTGTTGTTTTTGTTGTTTATTTCACGTTGTTGTTGTTATTTGACGTTGTTGTTGTTGTTGTTGTTGTGTTTGTTGTTGTCGTTGTTGTTGTTGTTTATTTGACTTTGTTTTTGTTATTTGACGTTGTTGTTGTTGTTGTTGTTGCTTATTTGACGTTGTTGTTGTTGTTGTTGTTTATTTGATGTTGTTGTTGTTGTTGTTATTTATTTGACGTTGTTGTTGTTGTTGTTTATTTGACGTTGTTGTTGTTGTTGTTTATTTGACGTTGTTGTTGTTATTGACGTTGTTGTTGTTGTTGTTTAGTTGACGTTGTTATTGTTGTTGTTTATTTGACGTTGTTAATGATGTTGACGTTGTTGTTGTTTTTGTTGTTTATTTCACGTTGTTGTTGTTATTTGACGTTGTTGTTGTTGTTGTATTTGTTGTTGTTGTTGTTGTTGTTGTTAATTTGACGTTGTATTTGTTGTTGTTGTTGTTTATTTGACGTTGTTGTTGTTGTTTATTTGACGTTATTGTTGTTGTTTATTTGACGTTGTTATTGTTGTTGTTTATTTGACATTGTTGTTGTTGATGACATTGTTGTTGTTGTTTATTTGACGTTGTTGTTGTCGTTGTTTATTTGACGTTGTTAATGTTGTTGACATTGTTGTTGTTGTTTTTGTGTTTATTTGACGTTGTTGTTGTTGTTGTTGTTTTTGTTGTTGTTATTGTTGGTGTTGTTGTTGTTTATTTGACGTTGTTGTGGTTGTTGTTGTTGTTTATTTGACGTTGTTGTTGTTGTTGTTTTTGTTGTTGTTATTGTTGGTGGTGTTGTTATTTTTGTTGTTGTTATTGTTGGTGTTGGTGTTGTTTATTTGACGTTGTTGTTGTTGTTGTTGTTGTTGTTGTTGTTGTTGTTGTTGTTGTTTATTTGACGTTGTTGTTGTTGTTGTTTATTTGACATTGTTGTTGTTGTTGTTGTTTATTTGACGTTGTTGTTGTTGTTGTTGTTGTTGTTAATTTGACATTGTTGTTGTTGTTGTTGTTGACGTTGTTGTTTATTTGACGTTGTTGTTGTTGTTGTTTATTTGATGTTGTTTTAGTTGTTGTTGTTTATTTGACGTTGTTGTTGTTTACATTGTTGTTGTTATTGTTTATTTGACGTTGTTGTTGTTTTTTATTTGATGTTGTTGTTGTTGACATTGTTGTTGTTGTTGTTTATTTGACGTTGTTGTTGTTGTTTATTTGACGTAGTTGTTTTTATTGACGTTGTTGTTGTTGTTGTCTATTTGACGTTTTTGTTGCTGTTGATGTTATTGTTGTTGTTGTTTTTTATTTGACGTTGTTGTTGTTGTTGTCTATTTGACATTGTTGTTGTTGTTGTTGTTTATTTGATGTTGTTGTTGTTGTTGTTTATTGGACGTTGTTGTTGATGTTTATTTGATGTTGTTGTTGTTGTTGGTGTTTATTTGACGTTGTTGTTGTTGTTATTTATTTGACGTTGTTGTTGTTGTTGTTATTGTTTATTTGACATTGTTGTTGTTGTTGTTGTTTATTTGACGTTGTTATTGTTATTTATTTAACGTTGTTTTTGTTATTTGACGATGTTGTTGTTGTATTTGTTGTTGTTGTTGTTGTTGCTTATTTGACGTTGTTGTTATTGTTGCTATTTATTTGACGTTGTTGTTGTTGTTGTTGTTTATTTGATGTTGTTGTTGTTTATTTGACGTTGTTGTTGTTGTTGTTTATTTGACGTTGTTGTTGTTGTTTATTTGATGTTGAATTTGTTGTTGTTGTTAGTGTTGTTGCTTATTTGATGTTGTTGTTGTTGTATTCGTTGTTGTTGTTGATGTTATTCATTTGACGTTGTTGTTGTTGTTGTTGTTGTTTATTTGAAGTTGTTGTTGTTGTTGTTTATTTGACGTTGTTGTTGTTGTTGTTTTTGTTGTTTATTTGACGTTGTTGTTATTTATTTGACGTTGTTGTTGTTGACGTTGTTGTTGTTGTTGTTTATTTGACATTGTTGTTGTTGTTGTTGTTTATTTGACGTTGTTAATGTTGTTGACATTGTTGTTGTTGTTTTTGTTGTTTTTGTTGTTTATTTGACGTTGTTGTTGTTGTTGTTGTTGTTTTTGTTGTTGTTATTGTTGGTGTTCTTGTTGTTTATTTGACGTTCTTGTTGTTGTTGTTGTTTATTTGACGTTGTTGTTGTTGTTGTTGTTTATTTGACGTTGTTGTTGTTTATTTGACTTTGTTTTTGTTATTTGACGTTGTTGTTGTTGTTGTTGTTGTTGCTTATTTGACGTTGTTGTTGTTGTTGTTGTTTATTTGATGTTGTTGTTGTTGTTTATTTGACGTTGTTGTTGTTTATTTGACGTTGTTGTTGTTGTTGTTTATTTGACGTTGTTGTTGTTATTGACGTTGTTGTTGTTGTTGTTTAGTTGACGTTGTTATTGTTGTTGTTTATTTGACGTTGTTAATGTTGTTGACGTTGTTGTTGTTGTTTTTGTTGTTTATTTCACGTTGTTGTTGTTATTTGACGTTGTTGTTGTTGTTGTTGTATTTGTTGTTGTCGTTGTTGTTGTTGTTTATTTGACTTTGTTTTTGTTATTTGACGTTGTTGTTGTTGTTGTTGTTGTTGTTGTTGCTTATTTGACGTTGTTGTTGTTGTTGTTTATTTGATGTTGTTGTTGTTGTTATTTATTTGACGTTGTTGTTGTTGTTGTTGTTTATTTGACGTTGTTGTTGTTTATTTGACGTTGTTGTTGTTATTGACGTTGTTGTTGTTGTTGTTGTTTAGTTGAGGTTGTTATTGTTGTTGTTTATTTGACGTTGTTAATGTTGTTGACGTTGTTGTTGTTGTTTTTGTTGTTTATTTCACGTTGTTGTTGTTATTTGATGTTGTTGTTGTTGTTGTATTTGTTATTGTTGTTGTTGTTGTTGTTGTTTATTTGACGTTGTATTTGTTGATGTTGTTGTTGTTGTTTATTTGACGTTGTTGTTGTTGTTTATTTGACGTTATTATTGTTGTTTATTTGACGTTATTGTTGTTGATGACATTGTTGTTGTTGTTTATTTGACGTTGTTGTTGTTGTTTATTTGACGTTGTTAATGTTGTTGACATTGTTGTTGTTGTTTTTGTTGTTTATTTGACGTTGTTGTTGTTGTTGTTGTTGTTTTTGTTGTTGTTATTGTTGGTG
>OX451741.1:295598490-295615990 GCA_948472305.1 Vicia faba
TGTTGTTGTTTATTTGACGTTGTTGTTGTTGTTGTTTTTGTTGTTGTTATTGTTGGTGGTGTTGTTGTTTTTGTTGTTGTTATTGTTGGTGTTGGTGTTGTTTATTTGACGTTGTTGTTGTTGTTGTTGTTTATTTGACGTTGTTGTTGTTGTTGTTGTTGTTTATTTGACGTTGTTGTTGTTGTTGTTTATTTGACATTGTTGTTGTTGTTGTTGTTTATTTGACGTTGTTGTTGTTGTTGTTAATTTGACATTGTTGTTGTTGTTGTTGACATTGTTGTTTATTTGACGTTGTTGTTGTTGTTGTTTATTTGATGTTGTGTTAGTTGTTGTTGTTTATTTGACGTTGTTGTTGTTGACATTGTTGTTGTTATTGTTTATTTGACGTTGTTGTTGTTTTTTATTTGATGTTGTTGTTGTTGACATTATTGTTGTTGTTTATTTGACGTTGTTGTTGTTGTTGTTTATTTGACGTAGTTGTTGTTATTGATGTTGTTGTTGTTGTTGTTGTTAATTTGACGTTTTTGTTGCTGTTGATGTTATTGTTGTTGTTGTTGTTTATTTGACGTTGTTGTTGTTGTTTATTTGATGTTGTTGTTGTTGGTGTTTATTTGACGTTGTTGTTGTTGTTATTTATTTGACGTTGTTGTTGTTGTTGTTATTGTTTATTTGACATTGTTGTTGTTGTTGTTGTTTATTTGACGTTGTTATTGTTATTTATTTAACGTTGTTTTTGTTATTTGACGATGTTGTTGTTGTATTTGTTGTTGTTGTTGTTGTTGCTTATTTGACCTTGTTGTTATTGTTGCTATTTATTTGACGTTGTTGTTGTTTATTTGACGTTGTTGTTGTTGTTGTTTATTTGACGTTGTTGTTGTTGTATTTGTTGTTGTTGTTATTGTTGTTGCTTATTTGACGTTGTTGTTATTGTTGTTGTTTATTTGACGTTGTTGTTGTTGATGTTATTCATTTGACGTTGTTGTTGTTGTTGTTTATTTGACGTTGTTGTTGTTGTTGTTTATTTGACGTTGTTGTTGTTGTTGTTGTTTTTGTTGTTTATTTGACGTTGGTGTTATTTATTTGACGTTGTTGTTGTTATTTATTTGACGTTGTTGTTGTTGTTGTTTATTTGACGTTGTTAATGTTGTTGACATTGTTGTTGTTGTTTTTGTTGTTTATTTGGCGTTGTTGTTGTTGTTGTTATTGTTGGTGTTGTTGTTGTTGTTATTGTTTATTTGGCGTTGTTGTTGTTTATTTGACGTAGTTTTTATTGTTAATGTTGTTGTTGTTGTTTGTTTATTTGACGATTTTGTTGTTGTTGATGTTGTTGTTGTTGTTGTTGTTGTTTATTTGACGTTGTTGTTGTTGTGGTTTATTTGACGTTGTTGTTTTTGTTATTGTTATTGTTGTTGTTATTTTTTATTTGACGTTATTGTTGTTGTTTATTTGACGTTGTTGTTGTTGTTGTTGTTGTTTATTTGACGTTGTTGTTGTTGTTGTTTATTTGACGTTGTTGTTGTTGTTGTTGTTTTTGTTGTTGTTATTGTTGGTGGTGTTGTTGTTTTTGTTGTTGTTATTGTTGGTGTTGGTGTTGTTTATTTGACGTTGTTGTTGTTGTTGTTTATTTGACGTTGTTGTTGTTGTTGTTGTTGTTGTTTATTTAACGTTGTTGTTGTTGTTGTTGTTTATTTGACATTGTTGTTGTTGTTGTTGTTGTTTATTTGACGTTGTTGTTATTGTTGTTAATTTGACATTGTTGTTGTTGTTGTTGTTGACATTGTTGTTTATTTGACGTTGTTGTTGTTGTTGTTTATTTGATGTTGTGTTAGTTGTTGTTGTTTATTTGACGTTGTTGTTGTTGACATTGTTGTTGTTATTGTTTATTTGACGTTGTTGTTGTTTTTTATTTGATGTTGTTGTTGTTGACATTGTTGTTGTTGTTTATTTGACGTTGTTGTTGTTGTTGTTTATTTGACGTAGTTGTTGTTATTGACGTTGTTGTTGTTGTTGTTAATTTGACATTTTTGTTGCTGTTGATGTTATTGTTGTTGTTGTTTTTTATTTGACGTTGTTGTTGTTGTTGTTTATTTGACGTTGTTGTTGTTGTTGTTGTTTATTTGATGTTGTTGTTGTTGTTTATTTGACGTTGTTGTTGTTGTTTATTTGATGTTGTTGTTGTTGGTGTTTATTTGACGTTGTTGTTGTTGTTATTTATTTGACGTTGTTGTTGTTGTTATTGTTTATTTGACATTGTTGTTGTTGTTGTTGTTGTTTATTTGACGTTGTTATTATTATTTATTTAACGTTGTTTTTGTTATTTGACGATGTTGTTGTTGTATTTGTTGTTGTTGTTGTTGTTGCTTATTTTTGACCTTGTTGTTATTGTTGCTATTTATTTGACGTTGTTGTTGTTGTTGTTTATTTGACGTTGTTGTTGTTTATTTGACGTTGTTGTTGTTGTTGTTTATTTGACGTTGTTGTTGTTGTATTTGTTGTTGTTGTTATTGTTGTTGCTTATTTGACGTTGTTGTTATTGTTGTTGTTTATTTGACGTTGTTGTTGTTGATGTTATTCATTTGACGTTGTTGTTGTTGTTGTTGTTGTTTATTTAACGTTGTTGTTGTTGTTGTTTATTTGACGTTGTTGTTGTTGTTGTTGTTTTTGTTGTTTATTTGACGTTGTTGTTATTTATTTGACGTTGTTGTTGTTGACGTTGTTGTTGTTGTTGTTTATTTGACGTTGTTGTTGTTGTTGTTGTTGTTTATTTGACGTTGTTAATGTTGTTGACATTGTTGTTGTTGTTTTTGTTGTTTATTTGACGTTGTTGTTGTTGTTGTTTTTGTTGTTGTTATTGTTGGTGTTCTTGTTGTTGTTGTTGTTGTTTATTTGACGTTGTTGTTGTTGTTGTTGTTGTTGTTGTTGTTGTTTATTTGACGTTGTTGTTGTTTATTTGACTTTGTTTTTGTTATTTGACGTTGTTGTTGTTGTTGTTGTTGTTGCTTATTTGACGTTGTTGTTGTTGTTGTTTATTTGATGTTGTTGTTTATTTGACGTTGTTGTTGTTGTTGTTGTTGTTTATTTGACGTTGTTGTTGTTGTTGTTTATTTGACGTTGTTGTTGTTATTGACGTTGTTGTTGTTGTTGTTTAGTTGACGTTGTTATTGTTGTTGTTTATTTGACGTTGTTAATGTTGTTGACGTTGTTGTTGTTGTTTTTGTTGTTTATTTCACGTTGTTGTTGTTATTTGACGTTGTTGTTGTTGTTGTATTTGTTGTTGTCGTTGTTGTTGTTGTTTATTTGACTTTGTTTTTGTTATTTGACGTTGTTGTTGTTGTTGTTGCTTATTTGACGTTGTTGTTGTTGTTGTTTATTTGATGTTATTGTTGTTGTTGTTTATTTGACGTTGTTGTTGTTGTTGTTTATTTGACGTTGTTGTTGTTTATTTGACGTTGTTGTTGTTGCTTTTGTTGTTTATTTCACGTTGTTGTTGTTATTTGACGTTGTTGTTGTTGTTGTTGTTGTTGTATTTGTTGTTGTTGTTGTTTATTTGACGTTGTATTTGTTGTTGTTGTTGTTGTTGTTGTTGTTGTTTATTTGACGTTGTTGTTGTTGTTTATTTGACGTTATTGTTGTTGTTTATTTGACGTTATTGTTGTTGATGAAATTGTTGTTGTTGTTTATTTGACGTTGTTGTTGTTGTTGTTTATTTGACGTTGTTAATGTTGTTGACATTGTTGTTGTTGTTTTTGTTGTTTATTTGACGTTGTTGTTGTTTTTGTTGTTTATTTGACGTTGTTGTTGTTGTTGTTTATTTGACGTTGTTGTTGTTGTTGTTTTTGTTGTTGTTATTGTTGGTGGTGTTGTTGTTTTTGTTGTTGTTATTGTTGGTGTTGGTGTTGTTTATTTGACGTTGTTGTTGTTGTTGTTTATTTGACGTTGTTGTTGTTGTTGTTGTTGTTTATTTGACGTTGTTGTTGTTGTTGTTTATTTGACATTGTTGTTGTTGTTGTTGTTTATTTGACGTTGTTGTTGTTGTTGTTAATTTGACATTGTTGTTGTTGTTGTTGACATTGTTGTTTATTTGACGTTGTTGTTGTTGTTGTTTATTTGATGTTGTGTTAGTTGTTGTTGTTTATTTGACGTTGTTGTTGTTGACATTGTTGTTGTTATTGTTTATTTGACGTTGTTGTTGTTTTTTATTTGATGTTGTTGTTGTTGACATTATTGTTGTTGTTTATTTGACGTTGTTGTTGTTGTTGTTTATTTGACGTAGTTGTTGTTATTGATGTTGTTGTTGTTGTTGTTAATTTGACGTTTTTGTTGCTGTTGATGTTATTGTTGTTGTTGTTGTTTATTTGACGTTGTTGTTGTTTATTTGATGTTGTTGTTGTTGGTGTTTATTTGACGTTGTTGTTGTTGTTATTTATTTGACGTTGTTGTTGTTGTTGTTATTGTTTATTTGACATTGTTGTTGTTGTTGTTGTTTATTTGACGTTGTTATTGTTATTTATTTAACGTTGTTTTTGTTATTTGACGATGTTGTTGTTGTATTTGTTGTTGTTGTTGTTGTTGCTTATTTGACCTTGTTGTTATTGTTGCTATTTATTTGACGTTGTTGTTGTTTATTTGACGTTGTTGTTGTTGTTGTTTATTTGACGTTGTTGTTGTTGTATTTGTTGTTGTTGTTATTGTTGTTGCTTATTTGACGTTGTTGTTATTGTTGTTGTTTATTTGACGTTGTTGTTGTTGATGTTATTCATTTGACGTTGTTGTTGTTGTTGTTTATTTGACGTTGTTGTTGTTGTTGTTTATTTGACGTTGTTGTTGTTGTTGTTTTTGTTGTTTATTTGACGTTGGTGTTATTTATTTGACGTTGTTGTTGTTATTTATTTGACGTTGTTGTTGTTGTTGTTTATTTGACGTTGTTAATGTTGTTGACATTGTTGTTGTTGTTTTTGTTGTTTATTTGGCGTTGTTGTTGTTGTTGTTGTTATTGTTGGTGTTGTTGTTGTTGTTATTGTTTATTTGGCGTTGTTGTTGTTTATTTGACGTAGTTTTTATTGTTAATGTTGTTGTTGTTGTTTGTTTATTTGACGATTTTGTTGTTGTTGATGTTGTTGTTGTTGTTGTTGTTTATTTGACGTTGTTGTTGTTGTGGTTTATTTGACGTTGTTGTTTTTGTTATTGTTATTGTTGTTGTTATTTTTTATTTGACGTTATTGTTGTTGTTTATTTGACATTGTTGTTGTTGTTATTGTTTATTTGACATTGTTGTTGTTGTTGTTTATTTGACGTTGTTGTTCTTGTTGTTATTTATTTGACGTTGTTGATCTTGTTGTTTATTAGACGTTGTTGTTGTTGTTTATTTGACGTTGTTATTGTTGTTTATTTGACGTTGTTTTTGTTATTTGACGTTGTTGTTGTTGTTGTTGTATTTGTTATTGTTGTTGTTGTTGTTACTTATTTGAGGTTATTGTTGTTGTTGTTTAGTTGATGTTGTTGTTGCTGTTGTTTATATGACGTTGTTGTTGTCGTTGTTGTAGTTTATTTGACGTTGTTGTTGTTGTTGTTTATTTGACGTTGTTGTTGTTTATTTCACTTTGTTTTTGTTATTTGACGTTGTTGTTGCTTATTTGACGTTGTTGTTGTTGCTTATTTGTTGTTGTTGTTGTTGTTGTTTATTTAACGTTGTTGTTGTTGTTTATTTGACGTTGTTGTTGTTGTTGTTGTTGTTTATTTGACGTTGTTGTTGTTGTTTATTTGACGTTGTTGTTGTTGTTGTTTATTTGACGTTGTTGTTATTGTTGTTAATTTGACATTGTTGTTGTTGTTGTTGACGTTGTTATTTATTTGACGTTGTTGTTGTTGTTGTTTATTTGATGTCGTTTTAGTTCTTGTTGTTTATTTGACGTTGTTGTTGTTATTTTATTTGATGTTGTTGTTGTTGACATTGTTGTTGTTGTTTATTTGACGTTGTTGTTGTTGTTTATTTGACGTAGTTGTTGTTATTGACGTTGTTGTTGTTGTTTATTTGACGTTTTTGTTGTTGTTGATGTTATTGTTGTTGTTGTTTTTTATTTGACGTTGTTGTTGTTGTTGTTTATTTGACGTTGTTGTTGTTGTTGTTTATTTGATGTTGTTGTTGTTGTTGTTTATTTGACGTTGTTGTTGTTGTTTATTTGATGTTGTTGTTGTTGTTGTTGTTTATTTGACGTTGTTGTTGTTGTTATTTATTTGACGTTGTTATTGTTTATTTGACATTGTTGTTGTTGTTGTTTATTTGACGTTGTTGTTGACGTTGTTGTTGTTGTTTTTGTTGTTTATTTCACGTTGTTGTTGTTATTTGACGTTGTTGTTGTTGTATTTGTTGTTGTTGTTGTTGTTGTTGTTGTAGTTGTTGTTTATTTGACGTTGTATTTGTTTTTATTGTTGTTGTTGTTGTTCTTTATTTGACGTTGTTGTTGTTGTTTATTTGACATTGTTGTTGTTCTTGTTGACATTGTTGTTGTTGTTGTTTATTTGACGTTGTTGTTGTTGTTGTTGTTGTTTATTTGATGTTGTTTATTTGACGTTGTTGTTGTTTTTTATTTGATGTTGTTGCTGTTGACATTGTTGTTGTTGTTGTTTATTTGATGTTGTTGTTGTTTATTTGACGTAGTTGTTGTTATTGACGTTGTTGTTGTTTAGTTGACGTTTTTGTTGTTGTTGATGTTATTGTTGTTGTTGTTTTTTATTTGACGTTGTTGTTGTTGTTGTTTATTTGACGTTGTTGTTGTTGTTGTTTATTTGACGTTGTTGTTGTTGTTGTTGTTGTTTATTTGACGTTGTTGTTGTTGTTTATTTGACGTTGTTGTTGTTGTTGTTTATTTGACGTTGTTGTTGTTATTTGAAGTTGTTGTCGTTGTTGTATTTGTTGTTGTTGTTGTTTAGTTGACGTTGTTGTTGTTGTTGTTGTTGTTGTTTATTTGACGTTATTGTTGTTGTTTATTTGACGTTGTTATTATTGTTGTTGTTGTTGTTTATTTGACGTTGTTGTTGTTGACGTTATTGTTGTTGTTGTTGTTTATTTGACGTTGTTGTTGTTGTTGTTGTTGTTTATTTGACGTTGTTAATATTGTTGACATTGTTGTTGTTGTTTTTGTTGTTTATTTGACGTTGTTGTTGTTGTTGTTGTTGTTTTTGTTGTTGTTATTGTTGGTGTTCTTGTTATTTATTTGACGTTGTTGTTGTTGTTGTTGTTTATTTGACGTTGTTGTTGTTGTTGTTTATTTGACGTTGTTGTTGTTGTTGTTTATTTCACTTTGTTTTTGTTATTTGACGTTGTTGTTGTTGTTGTTGTTGCTTATTTGACGTTGGTGTTGTTGTTTATTTGATGTTGTTGTTGTTGTTTATTTGACGTTGTTGTTGTTGTTGTTAATTATTTAACGTTGTTGTTGTTGTTGTTGTTGTTGTTTATTTGACGTTGTTGTTGTTGTTGTTGTTTAGTTGACGTTGTTATTGTTGTTGTTTATTTGACGTTGTTAATGTTGTTGACGTTGTTGTTGTTGTTTTTGTTGTTTATTTCACGTTGTTGTTGTTATTTGACGTTGTTGTTGTTGTTGTTGTTGTTGTGTTTGTTGTTGTCGTTGTTGTTGTTGTTTATTTGACTTTGTTTTTGTTATTTGACGTTGTTGTTGTTGTTGTTGTTGCTTATTTGACGTTGTTGTTGTTGTTGTTGTTTATTTGATGTTGTTGTTGTTGTTGTTATTTATTTGACGTTGTTGTTGTTGTTGTTTATTTGACGTTGTTGTTGTTGTTGTTTATTTGACGTTGTTGTTGTTATTGACGTTGTTGTTGTTGTTGTTTAGTTGACGTTGTTATTGTTGTTGTTTATTTGACGTTGTTAATGATGTTGACGTTGTTGTTGTTTTTGTTCTTTATTTCACGTTGTTGTTGTTATTTGACGTTGTTGTTGTTGTTGTTGTTGTTGTATTTGTTGTTGTTGTTGTTGTTGTTGTTAATTTGACGTTGTATTTGTTGTTGTTGTTGTTGTTTATTTGACGTTGTTGTTGTTGTTTATTTGACGTTATTGTTGTTGTTTATTTGACGTTGTTATTGTTGTTGTTTATTTGACATTGTTGTTGTTGATGACATTGTTGTTGTTGTTTATTTGACGTTGTTGTTGTCGTTGTTTATTTGACGTTGTTAATGTTGTTGACATTGTTGTTGTTGTTTTTGTGTTTATTTGACGTTGTTGTTGTTGTTGTTTTTGTTGTTGTTATTGTTGGTGTTGTTGTTGTTTATTTGACGTTGTTGTGGTTGTTGTTGTTGTTTATTTGACGTTGTTGTTGTTGTTGTTTTTGTTGTTGTTATTGTTGGTGGTGTTGTTATTTTTGTTGTTGTTATTGTTGGTGTTGGTGTTGTTTATTTGACGTTGTTGTTGTTGTTGTTGTTGTTGTTGTTGTTGTTGTTTATTTGACGTTGTTGTTGTTGTTGTTTATTTGACATTGTTGTTGTTGTTGTTGTTTATTTGACGTTGTTGTTGTTGTTGTTGTTGTTAATTTGACATTGTTGTTGTTGTTGTTGACGTTGTTGTTTATTTGACGTTGTTGTTGTTGTTGTTTATTTGATGTTGTTTTAGTTGTTGTTGTTTATTTGACGTTGTTGTTGTTGACATTGTTGTTGTTATTGTTTATTTGACGTTGTTGTTGTTTTTTATTTGATGTTGTTGTTGTTGACATTGTTGTTGTTGTTGTTTATTTGACGTTGTTGTTGTTGTTTATTTGACGTAGTTGTTTTTATTGACGTTGTTGTTGTTGTTGTTGTTGTCTATTTGACGTTTTTGTTGCTGTTGATGTTATTGTTGTTGTTGTTTTTTATTTGACGTTGTTGTTGTTGTTGTCTATTTGACATTGTTGTTGTTGTTGTTGTTTATTTGATGTTGTTGTTGTTGTTTATTGGACGTTGTTGTTGTTGTTTATTTGATGTTGTTGTTGTTGTTGGTGTTTATTTGACGTTGTTGTTGTTGTTATTTATTTGACGTTGTTGTTGTTGTTGTTATTGTTTATTTGACATTGTTGTTGTTGTTGTTGTTTATTTGACGTTGTTATTGTTATTTATTTAACGTTGTTTTTGTTATTTGACGATGTTGTTGTTGTATTTGTTGTTGTTGTTGTTGTTGCTTATTTGACGTTGTTGTTATTGTTGCTATTTATTTGACGTTGTTGTTGTTGTTGTTGTTTATTTGATGTTGTTGTTGTTTATTTGACGTTGTTGTTGTTGTTGTTTATTTGACGTTGTTGTTGTTGTTTATTTGATGTTGAATTTGTTGTTGTTGTTAGTGTTGTTGCTTATTTGATGTTGTTGTTGTTGTATTCGTTGTTGTTGTTGATGTTATTCATTTGACGTTGTTGTTGTTGTTGTTGTTGTTGTTTATTTGACGTTGTTGTTGTTGTTTATTTGACGTTGTTGTTGTTGTTGTTGTTTTTGTTGTTTATTTGACGTTGTTGTTATTTATTTGACGTTGTTGTTGTTGTTGTTGTTTATTTGACATTGTTGTTGTTGTTGTTTATTTGACGTTGTTAATGTTGTTGACATTGTTGTTGTTGTTTTTGTTGTTTTTGTTGTTTATTTGACGTTGTTGTTGTTGTTGTTGTTTTTGTTGTTGTTATTGTTGGTGTTCTTGTTGTTTATTTGACGTTCTTGTTGTTGTTGTTGTTTATTTGACGTTGTTGTTGTTGTTGTTGTTTATTTGACGTTGTTGTTGTTTATTTGACTTTGTTTTTGTTATTTGACGTTGTTGTTGTTGTTGTTGTTGTTGTTGTTGTTGCTTATTTGACGTTGTTGTTGTTGTTGTTGTTTATTTGATGTTGTTGTTGTTGTTTATTTGACGTTGTTGTTGTTTATTTGACGTTGTTGTTGTTATTGACGTTGTTGTTGTTGTTGTTTAGTTGACGTTGTTATTGTTGTTGTTTATTTGATGTTGTTAATGTTATTGACGTTGTTGTTGTTGTTTTTGTTGTTTATTTCACGTTGTTGTTGTTATTTGACGTTGTTGTTGTTGTATTTGTTGTTGTCGTTGTTGTTGTTGTTTATTTGACTTTGTTTTTGTTATTTGACGTTGTTGTTGTTGTTGTTGTTGTTGTTGTTGCTTATTTGACGTTGTTGTTGTTGTTGTTTATTTGATGTTGTTGTTGTTGTTGTTTATTTGACGTTGTTGTTGTTGTTATTGTTGTTTATTTGACGTTGTTGTTGTTTATTTGACGTTGTTGTTGTTATTGACGTTGTTGTTGTTGTTGTTTAGTTGACGTTGTTATTGTTGTTGTTTATTTGACGTTGTTAATGTTGTTGACGTTGTTGTTGTTGTTTTTGTTGTTTATTTCACGTTGTTGTTGTTATTTGATGTTGTTGTTGTTGTTGTATTTGTTATTGTTGTTGTTGTTGTTGTTGTTTATTTGACGTTGTATTTGTTGATGTTGTTGTTGTTGTTTATTTGACGTTGTTGTTGTTGTTTATTTGACGTTATTATTGTTGTTTATTTGACGTTATTGTTGTTGATGACATTGTTGTTGTTGTTTATTTGACGTTGTTGTTGTTGTTTATTTGACGTTGTTAATGTTGTTGACATTGTTCTTGTTGTTTTTGTTGTTTATTTGACGTTGTTGTCGTTGTTGTTGTTGTTTTTGTTGTTGTTATTGTTGGTGTTGTTGTTGTTTATTTGACGTTGTTGTTGTTGTTGTTGTTGTTTATTTGACGTTGTTGTTGTTGTTGTTGTTTATTTGACGTTGTTGTTGTTGTTGTTTTTGTTGTTGTTATTGTTGGTGGTGTTGTTGTTTTTGTTGTTGTTATTGTTGGTGTTGGTGTTGTTTATTTGACGTTGTTGTTGTTGTTGTTTATTTGACGTTGTTGTTGTTGTTGTTGTTGTTTATTTAACGTTGTTGTTGTTGTTGTTGTTTATTTGACATTGTTGTTGTTGTTTATTTGACGTTGTTGTTGTTGTTAATTTGACATTGTTGTTGTTGTTGTTGTTGACATTGTTGTTTATTTGACGTTGTTGTTGTTGTTGTTATTCATTTGACGTTGTTGTTGTTGTTGTTTATTTGACGTTGTTGTTGTTGTTGTTTATTTGACGTTGTTGTTGTTGTTGTTGTTTTTGTTGTTTATTTGACGTTGGTGTTATTTATTTGACGTTGTTGTTGTTATTTATTTGACGTTGTTGTTGTTGTTGTTTATTTGACGTTGTTAATGTTGTTGACATTGTTGTTGTTGTTTTTGTTGTTTATTTGGCGTTGTTGTTGTTGTTGTTGTTATTGTTGGTGTTGTTGTTGTTGTTATTGTTTATTTGGCGTTGTTGTTGTTTATTTGACGTAGTTTTTATTGTTAATGTTGTTGTTGTTGTTTGTTTATTTGACGATTTTGTTGTTGTTGATGTTGTTGTTGTTGTTGTTGTTTATTTGACGTTGTTGTTGTTGTGGTTTATTTGACGTTGTTGTTTTTGTTATTGTTATTGTTGTTGTTATTTTTTATTTGACGTTATTGTTGTTGTTTATTTGACATTGTTGTTGTTGTTGTTGTTTATTTGACGTTGTTGTTGTTGTTGTTTATTTGACGTTGTTGTTCTTGTTGTTATTTATTTGACGTTGTTGATCTTGTTGTTTATTAGACGTTGTTGTTGTTGTTTATTTGACGTTGTTATTGTTGTTTATTTGACGTTGTTTTTGTTATTTGACGTTGTTGTTGTTGTTGTTGTATTTGTTATTGTTGTTGTTGTTGTTACTTATTTGAGGTTATTGTTGTTGTTGTTTAGTTGATGTTGTTGTTGCTGTTGTTTATATGACGTTGTTGTTGTCGTTGTTGTAGTTTATTTGACGTTGTTGTTGTTGTTGTTTATTTGACGTTGTTGTTGTTTATTTCACTTTGTTTTTGTTATTTGACGTTGTTGTTGTTGTTGCTTATTTGACGTTGTTATTGTTGCTTATTTGATGTTGTTGTTGTTGTTGTTTATTTAACGTTGTTGTTGTTGTTTATTTGACGTTGTTGTTGTTGTTGTTGTTGTTTATTTGACGTTGTTGTTGTTGTTTATTTGACGTTGTTGTTGTTGTTGTTTATTTGACGTTGTTGTTATTTTTGTTAATTTGACATTGTTGTTGTTGTTGTTGACGTTGTTATTTATTTGACGTTGTTGTTGTTGTTGTTGTTTATTTGATGTCGTTTTAGTTCTTGTTGTTTATTTGACGTTGTTGTTGTTGTTTTATTTGATGTTGTTGTTGTTGACATTGTTGTTGTTGTTTATTTGACGTTGTTGTTGTTGTTTATTTGACGTAGTTGTTGTTATTGACGTTGTTGTTGTTGTTTATTTGACGTTTTTGTTGTTGTTGATGTTATTGTTGTTGTTGTTTTTTATTTGACGTTGTTGTTGTTGTTGTTTATTTGACGTTGTTGTTGTTGTTGTTTATTTGATGTTGTTGTTGTTGTTGTTTATTTGACGTTGTTGTTGTTGTTTATTTGATGTTGTTGTTGTTGTTGTTGTTTATTTGACGTTGTTGTTGTTGTTGTTATTTATTTGACGTTGTTATTGTTTATTTGACATTGTTGTTGTTGTTGTTTATTTGACGTTGTTGTTGACGTTGTTGTTGTTGTTTTTGTTGTTTATTTCATGTTGTTGTTGTTATTTGACGTTGTTGTTGTTGTATTTGTTGTTGTTGTTGTTGTTGTAGTTGTTGTTTATTTGACGTTGTATTTGTTTTTATTGTTGTTGTTGTTGTTCTTTATTTGACGTTGTTGTTGTTGTTTATTTGACATTGTTGTTGTTCTTGTTGACATTGTTGTTGTTGTTGTTTATTTGACGTTGTTGTTGTTGTTGTTGTTGTTTATTTGATGTTGTTTATTTGACGTTGTTGTTGTTTTTTATTTGATGTTGTTGCTGTTGACATTGTTGTTGTTATTGTTTATTTGATGTTGTTGTTGTTTATTTGACGTAGTTGTTGTTATTGACGTTGTTGTTGTTTAGTTGACGTTTTTGTTGTTGTTGATGTTATTGTTGTTGTTGTTTTTTATTTGACGTTGTTGTTGTTGTTGTTTATTTGACGTTGTTGTTGTTGTTGTTTATTTGACGTTGTTGTTGTTGTTGTTGTTGTTTATTTGACGTTGTTGTTGTTATTTATTTGACGTTGTTGTTGTTGTTGTTTATTTGACGTTATTGTTGTTATTTGAAGTTGTTGTCGTTGTTGTATTTGTTGTTGTTGTTGTTTAGTTGACGTTGTTGTTGTTGTTGTTGTTGTTGTTTATTTGACGTTATTGTTGTTGTTTATTTGACGTTGTTATTATTGTTGTTGTTGTTGTTTATTTGACGTTGTTGTTGTTGACGTTGTTGTTGTTGTTGTTTATTTGACGTTGTTGTTGTTGTTGTTGTTTATTTGACGTTGTTAATATTGTTGACATTGTTGTTGTTGTTTTTGTTGTTTATTTGACGTTGTTGTTGTTGTTGTTGTTGTTTTTGTTGTTGTTATTGTTGGTGTTCTTGTTATTTATTTGACGTTGTTGTTGTTGTTGTTGTTTATTTGACGTTGTTGTTGTTGTTGTTTATTTGACGTTGTTGTTGTTTATTTCACTTTGTTTTTGTTATTTGACGTTGTTGTTGTTGTTGTTGCTTATTTGACGTTGTTGTTGTTGTTTATTTGATGTTGTTGTTGTTGTTTATTTGACGTTGTTGTTGTTGTTGTTAATTATTTAACGTTGTTGTTGTTGTTGTTGTTTATTTGACGTTGTTGTTGTTGTTGTTGTTTAGTTGACGTTGTTATTGTTGTTGTTTATTTGACGTTGTTAATGTTGTTGACGTTGTTGTTGTTGTTTTTGTTGTTTATTTCACGTTGTTGTTGTTATTTGACGTTGTTGTTGTTGTTGTTGTTGTTGTGTTTGTTGTTGTCGTTGTTGTTGTTGTTTATTTGACTTTGTTTTTGTTATTTGACGTTGTTGTTGTTGTTGTTGCTTATTTGACGTTGTTGTTGTTGTTGTTGTTTATTTGATGTTGTTGTTGTTCTTGTTATTTATTTGACTTTGTTGTTGTTGTTGTTTATTTGACGTTGTTGTTGTTGTTGTTTATTTGACGTTGTTGTTGTTATTGACGTTGTTGTTGTTGTTGTTTAGTTGACGTTGTTATTGTTGTTGTTTATTTGACGTTGTTAATGATGTTGACGTTGTTGTTGTTTTTGTTGTTTATTTCACGTTGTTGTTGTTATTTGACGTTGTTGTTGTTGTTGTTGTTGTTGTATTTGTTGTTGTTGTTGTTGTTGTTGTTGTTAATTTGACGTTGTATTTGTTGTTGTTGTTGTTGTTTATTTGACGTTGTTGTTGTTGTTTATTTGACGTTATTGTTGTTGTTTATTTGACGTTGTTATTGTTGTTGTTTATTTGACATTGTTGTTGTTGATGACATTGTTGTTGTTGTTTATTTGACGTTGTTGTTGTCGTTGTTTATTTGACGTTGTTAATGTTGTTGACATTGTTGTTGTTGTTTTTGTGTTTATTTGACGTTGTTGTTGTTGTTGTTTTTGTTGTTGTTATTGTTGGTGTTGTTGTTGTTTATTTGACGTTGTTGTGGTTGTTGTTGTTGTTTATTTGACGTTGTTGTTGTTGTTGTTTTTGTTGTTGTTATTGTTGGTGGTGTTGTTATTTTTGTTGTTGTTATTGTTGGTGTTGGTGTTGTTTATTTGACGTTGTTGTTGTTGTTGTTGTTGTTGTTGTTGTTTATTTGACGTTGTTGTTGTTGTTGTTTATTTGACATTGTTGTTGTTGTTGTTGTTTATTTGACGTTGTTGTTGTTGTTGTTGTTGTTAATTTGACATTGTTGTTGTTGTTGTTGTTGACGTTGTTGTTTATTTGACGTTGTTGTTGTTGTTGTTTATTTGATGTTGTTTTAGTTGTTGTTGTTTATTTGACGTTGTTGTTGTTGACATTGTTGTTGTTATTGTTTATTTGACGTTGTTGTTGTTTTTTATTTGATGTTGTTGTTGTTGACATTGTTGTTGTTGTTGTTTATTTGACGTTGTTGTTGTTGTTTATTTGACGTAGTTGTTTTTATTGACGTTGTTGTTGTTGTTGTCTATTTGACGTTTTTGTTGCTGTTGATGTTATTGTTGTTGTTGTTTTTTATTTGACGTTGTTGTTGTTGTTGTTGTCTATTTGACATTGTTGTTGTTGTTGTTGTTTATTTGATGTTGTTGTTGTTGTTGTTTATTGGACGTTGTTGTTGTTGTTTATTTGATGTTGTTGTTGTTGTTGGTGTTTATTTGACGTTGTTGTTGTTGTTATTTATTTGACGTTGTTGTTGTTGTTGTTATTGTTTATTTGACATTGTTGTTGTTGTTGTTGTTTATTTGACGTTGTTATTGTTATTTATTTAACGTTGTTTTTGTTATTTGACGATGTTGTTGTTGTATTTGTTGTTGTTGTTGTTGTTGCTTATTTGACGTTGTTGTTATTGTTGCTATTTATTTGACGTTGTTGTTGTTGTTGTTGTTTATTTGATGTTGTTGTTGTTTATTTGACGTTGTTGTTGTTGTTGTTTATTTGACGTTGTTGTTGTTGTTTATTTGATGTTGAATTTGTTGTTGTTGTTAGTGTTGTTGCTTATTTGATGTTGTTGTTGTTGTATTCGTTGTTGTTGTTGATGTTATTCATATGACGTTGTTGTTGTTGTTGTTGTTGTTGTTTATTTGACGTTGTTGTTGTTGTTTATTTGACGTTGTTGTTGTTGTTGTTGTTGTTTTTGTTGTTTATTTGACGTTGTTGTTATTTATTTGACGTTGTTGTTGTTGACGTTGTTGTTGTTGTTGTTTATTTGACATTGTTGTTGTTGTTGTTTATTTGACGTTGTTAATGTTGTTGACATTGTTGTTGTTGTTTTTGTTGTTTTTGTTGTTTATTTGACGTTGTTGTTGTTGTTGTTGTTTTTGTTGTTGTTATTGTTGGTGTTCTTGTTGTTTATTTGACGTTCTTGTTGTTGTTGTTGTTGTTTATTTGACGTTGTTGTTGTTGTTGTTTATTTGACGTTGTTGTTGTTTATTTGACTTTGTTTTTGTTATTTGACGTTGTTGTTGTTGTTGTTGTTGTTGTTGTTGTTGCTTATTTGACGTTGTTGTTGTTGTTGTTGTTTATTTGATGTTGTTGTTGTTGTTTATTTGACGTTGTTGTTGTTTATTTGACGTTGTTGTTGTTGTTGTTGTTTATTTGACGTTGTTGTTGTTATTGACGTTGTTGTTGTTGTTGTTGTTTAGTTGACGTTGTTATTGTTGTTGTTTATTTGATGTTGTTAATGTTATTGACGTTGTTGTTGTTGTTTTTGTTGTTTATTTCACGTTGTTGTTGTTATTTGACGTTGTTGTTGTTGTTGTATTTGTTGTTGTCGTTGTTGTTGTTGTTTATTTGACTTTGTTTTTGTTATTTGACGTTGTTGTTGTTGTTGTTGTTGTTGCTTATTTGACGTTGTTGTTGTTGTTGTTTATTTGATGTTGTTGTTGTTGTTTATTTGACGTTGTTGTTGTTGTTGTTGTTTATTTGACGTTGTTGTTGTTTATTTGACGTTGTTGTTGTTATTGACGTTGTTGTTGTTGTTGTTGTTTAGTTGACGTTGTTATTGTTGTTGTTTATTTGACGTTGTTAATGTTGTTGACGTTGTTGTTGTTGTTTTTGTTGTTTATTTCACGTTGTTGTTGTTATTTGATGTTGTTGTTGTTGTTGTATTTGTTATTGTTGTTGTTGTTGTTGTTGTTTATTTGACGTTGTATTTGTTGATGTTGTTGTTGTTGTTTATTTGACGTTGTTGTTGTTGTTTATTTGACGTTATTATTGTTGTTTATTTGACGTTATTGTTGTTGATGACATTGTTGTTGTTGTTTATTTGACGTTGTTGTTGTTGTTTATTTGACGTTGTTAATGTTGTTGACATTGTTCTTGTTGTTTTTGTTGTTTATTTGACGTTGTTGTTGTTGTTGTTGTTGTTTTTGTTGTTGTTATTGTTGGTGTTGTTGTTGTTTATTTGACGTTGTTGTTGTTGTTGTTGTTTATTTGACGTTGTTGTTGTTGTTGTTGTTTATTTGACGTTGTTGTTGTTGTTGTTGTTTTTGTTGTTGTTATTGTTGGTGGTGTTGTTGTTTTTATTGTTGTTATTGTTGGTGTTGGTGTTGTTTATTTGACGTTGTTGTTGTTGTTGTTGTTTATTTGACGTTGTTGTTGTTGTTGTTGTTTATTTAACGTTGTTGTTGTTGTTGTTGTTTATTTGACATTGTTGTTGTTGTTTATTTGACGTTGTTGTTGTTGTTGTTAATTTGACATTGTTGTTGTTGTTGTTGTTGACATTGTTGTTTATTTGACGTTGTTGTTGTTGTTGTTTATTTGATGTTGTGTTAGTTGTTGTTGTTTATTTGACGTTGTTGTTGTTGACATTGTTGTTGTTATTGTTTATTTGACGTTGTTGTTGTTTTTTATTTGATGTTGTTGTTGTTGACATTGTTGTTGTCGTTTA
>OX451741.1:295618490-295665990 GCA_948472305.1 Vicia faba
TGTTGTTGTTGTTGTTGTTGTATTTGTTGTTGTTGTTGTTTATTTGACGTTGTATTTGTTGTTGTTGTTGTTGTTGTTGTTGTTTATTTGACGTTGTTGTTGTTGTTTATTTGACGTTATTGTTGTTGTTTATTTGACGTTATTGTTGTTGATGAAATTGTTGTTGTTGTTTATTTGACGTTGTTGTTGTTGTTGTTTATTTGACGTTGTTAATGTTGTTGACATTGTTGTTGTTGTTTTTGTTGTTTATTTGACGTTGTTGTTGTTGTTGTTGTTTTTTTTGTTGTTGTTATTGTTGGTGCTGTTGTTGTTTTTTTGACGTTGTTGTTGTTGTTGTTTATTTGACGTTGTTGTTGTTGTTGTTTTTGTTGTTGTTATTGTTGGTGGTGTTGTTGTTTTTGTTGTTGTTATTGTTGGTGTTGGTGTTGTTTATTTGACGTTGTTGTTGTTGTTGTTGTTTATTTGACGTTGTTGTTGTTGTTGTTGTTGTTTATTTGACGTTGTTGTTGTTGTTGTTTATTTGACATTGTTGTTGTTGTTGTTGTTTATTTGACGTTGTTGTATTTGTTGTTAATTTGACATTGTTGTTGTTGTTGTTGTTGACATTGTTGTTTATTTGACGTTGTTGTTGTTGTTGTTGTTTATTTGATGTTGTGTTAGTTGTTGTTGTTTATTTGACGTTGTTGTTGTTGACATTGTTGTTGTTATTGTTTATTTGACGTTGTTGTTG
Source organism: Vicia faba (assembly GCA_948472305.1). Classification (NCBI taxonomy): domain Eukaryota; kingdom Viridiplantae; phylum Streptophyta; class Magnoliopsida; order Fabales; family Fabaceae; genus Vicia; species Vicia faba. Next base: position 295,619,221 of record OX451741.1, read on the forward strand.
TTTTTTATTTGATGTTGTTGTTGTTGACATTATTGTTGTTGTTTATTTGACGTTGTTGTTGTTGTTTATTTGACGTAGTTGTTGTTATTGATGTTGTTGTTGTTGTTAATTTGACGTTTTTGTTGCTGTTGATGTTATTGTTGTTGTTGTTGTTTATTTGACGTTGTTGTTGTTGTTTATTTGATGTTGTTGTTGTTGGTGTTTATTTGACGTTGTTGTTGTTGTTGTTGTTGTTATTGTTTATTTGACATTGTTGTTGTTGTTTATTTGACGTTGTTATTGTTATTTATTTAACGTTGTTTTTGTTATTTGACGATGTTGTTGTTGTATTTGTTGTTGTTGTTGTTGTTGCTTATTTGACCTTGTTGTTATTGTTGCTATTTATTTGACGTTGTTGTTGTTTATTTGACGTTGTTGTTGTTGTTGTTTATTTGACGTTGTTGTTGTTGTATTTGTTGTTGTTGTTATTGTTGTTGCTTATTTGACGTTATTGTTATTGTTGTTGTTTATTTGACGTTGTTGTTGTTGATGTTATTCATTTGACGTTGTTGTTGTTGTTGTTTATTTGACGTTGTTGTTGTTGTTGTTTATTTGACGTTGTTGTTGTTGTTGTTTTTGTTGTTTATTTGACGTTGGTGTTATTTATTTGACGTTGTTGTTGTTATTTATTTGACGTTGTTGTTGTTGTTGTTTATTTGACGTTGTTAATGTTGTTGACATTGTTGTTGTTGTTTTTGTTGTTTATTTGGCGTTGTTGTTGTTGTTGTTGTTATTGTTGGTGTTGTTGTTGTTGTTATTGTTTATTTGGCGTTGTTGTTGTTTATTTGACGTAGTTTTTATTGTTAATGTTGTTGTTGTTGTTTGTTTATTTGACGATTTTGTTGTTGTTGATGTTGTTGTTGTTGTTGTTTATTTGACGTTGTTGTTGTTGTGGTTTATTTGACGTTGTTGTTTTTGTTATTGTTATTGTTGTTGTTATTTTTTATTTGACGTTATTGTTGTTGTTTATTTGACATTGTTGTTGTTGTTGTTTATTTGACGTTGTTGTTGTTGTTTATTTGACGTTGTTGTTCTTGTTGTTATTTATTTGACGTTGTTGATCTTGTTGTTTATTAGACGTTGTTGTTGTTGTTTATTTGACGTTGTTATTGTTGTTTATTTGACGTTGTTTTTGTTATTTGACCTTGTTGTTGTTGTTGTTGTATTTGTTATTGTTGTTGTTGTTGTTACTTATTTGAGGTTATTGTTGTTGTTGTTTAGTTGATGTTGTTGTTGCTGTTGTTTATATGACGTTGTTGTTGTCGTTGTTGTAGTTTATTTGACGTTGTTGTTGTTGTTGTTGTTTGTTTGACGTTGTTGTTATTGTTTATTTGACGTTGTTGTTGTTGTTTTTGTTGTTTATTTCACGTTGTTGTTGTTATTTGACGTTGTTGTTGTTGTTGTATTTGTTGTTGTTTATTTGACGTTGTATTTGTTGTTGTTGTTATTTATTTGATGTTGTTGTTGTTGATTATTTGACGTTGTTAATGTTGTTAACATTGTTGTTGTTGTTTTTGTTGTTGTTATTGTTGGTGTTGTTGTTGTTTATTTGACGTTGTTATTGTGGTTGTTGTTTATTTGACGTTGTTGTTGTTGTTGTTTATTTGACGTTGTTGTTGTCGTTGTTTATTTGACGTTGTTGTTGTTGTTTTTTATTTGACGTTGTTGTTGTTGTTGTTTATTTGACGTTGTTGTTGTTGTTTATTTGACGTTGTTGTTGTTGTTGTTTATTTGACATTGTTGTTGTTGTTGTTTATTTGACATTGTTGTTGTTGTTGTTTATTTAATGTTGTTTTAGTTGTTGTTGTTTATTTGACGTTGTTGTTGTAAACATTGTTGTTGTTATTGTTTATTTGACGTTGTTGTTGTTGTTTTTTATTTGACGTAGTTGTTGTTATTGACGTTGTTGTTGTTGTTGTTGTTGTTGTTGTTTATTTGACGTTTTTGTTGTTGTTGATGTTATTGTTGTTGTTGTTTTTTATTTGATGTTGTTGTTCTTGTTTATTTGACGTTGTTGATGTTGTTGTTGTTTATTTGACGTTGTTGTTGTTGTTGTTTATTTGACGTTGTTGTTATTGTTTATTTGACGTTGTTGTTGTTGTTGTTTATTTGACGTTGTTATTGTTATTTATTTAACGTTGTTTTTATTATTTGACGTTGTTGTTGTATTTGTTGTTGTTGGTTACTTGACGTTGTTGTTATTGTTGCTATTTATTTGATGTTGTTGTTGTTGTTTATTTGACGTTGTTGTTGTTTATTCGACGATGTTGTTGTTGTTGTTGTTTATTTGACGTTGTTGTTGTTGTTGTATTTGTTGTTGTTGTTATTGTTGTTGCTTATTTGACGTTGTTGTTATTGTTGTTGTTTATTTGACGTTGTTGTTGTTGTTGTTATTCATTTGACATTGTTGTTGTTGTTGTTTATTTGACGTTGTTGTTGTTGTTGTTGTTTATTTGACGTTGTTGTTGTTTATTTGACGTTGTTGTTGTTGTTGTTGTTTTTTTTGACGTTGTTGTTGTTGTTGTTTATTTGACGTTATTGTTGTTGTTTATTTGACGTTGTTATTGTTGTTGTTGTTGTTTATTTGACGTTGTTGTTGTTGTTGTTGCTGTTTATTTGAAGTTGTTGTTGTTGTTTATTTGACGTTGTTAATGTTGTTGACATTGTTGTTGTTATTTTTGTTGTTTATTTGACGTTGTTGTTGTTGTTTTTGTTGTTGTTATTGTTGGTGTTCTTGTTGTTTATTTGACGTTGTTGTTGTTGTTGTTTATTTGACGTTGTTGTTGTTGTTGTTTATTTGACGTTTTTGTTGTTTATTTGACGTTGTTTTTGTTATTTGACGTTGTTGTTGTTGTTGTTGTTGCTTATTTGACATTGTTGTTGTTATTTATTTGATGTTGTTGTTGTTAATTTGTCGTTGTTGTTGTCGTTGTTGTTGTTTATTTGACGTTGTTGTTGTTGTTGTTTATTTGACGTTGTTGTTGTTTAGTTGACGTTGTTATTGTTGTTGTTTATTTGACGTTGTTAATGTTGTTGACGTTGTTGTTGTTGTTTTTGTTGTTTATTTCACGTTGTTGTTGTTATTTTACGTTGTTGTTGTTGTATTTGTTGTTGTTGTTGTTGTTGTTTCTTTGACGTTGTATTTGTTGTTGTTGTTGTTTATTTGACGTTGTAGTTGTTTATTTGATGTTATTGTTGTTGTTTATTTGACGTTGTTATTGTTGTTGTTGTTGTTTATTTGATGTTGTGTTAGTTAATAACATTGTTGTTGTTGTTTATTTGACGTTGTTGTTGTTGTTGTTGTTTATTTGACATTGTTAATGTTGTTGACATTGTTGTTGTTGTTTTTGTTGTTTATTTGACGTTGTTGTTTTTGTTGTTGTTATTGTTGGTGTTGTTGTTGTTTATTTGACGTTGTTGTTGTTGTTGTTTATTTGACGTTGTTGTTGTTGTTTATTTGACGTTGTTGTTGTTATTTGAAGTTGTTGTTGTTGTTTTTTATTTGACGTTGTTATTGTTGTTGTTGGTTTTTATTTGACATTATTGTTGTTGACGTTGTTGTTGTTGTTTATTTGACGTTGTTGTTGTTGTTGTTTATTTGACGTTGTTGTTGTTGTTGTTTATTTAACCTTGTTGTTATTGTTGTTAATTTGACATTGTTGTTGTTGTTGTTGACGTTGTTATTTATTTGACGTTGTTGTTGTTGTTGTTGTTGTTTATTTGATGTTGTTTTAGTTGTTGTTGTTTATTTGACGTTGTTGTTGTTGTTTTATTTGATGTTGTTGTTGTTGACATTGTTGTTGTTGTTTATTTGACGTTGTTGTTGTTGTTTATTTGACGTAGTTGTTGTTATTGACGTTGTTGTTGTTGTTTATTTGACGTTTTTGTTGTTGTTGATGTTATTGTTGTTGTTGTTTTTTATTTGACGTTGTTGTTGTTGTTGTTTATTTGACGTTGTTGTTGTTGTTGTTTATTTGATGTTGTTGTTGTTGTTGTTTATTTGACATTGTTGTTGTTGTTTATTTGATGTTGTTGTTGTTGTTGTTGTTGTTTATTTGACGTTGTTGTTGTTGACGTTGTTGTTGTTGTTGTTTTTGTTGTTTATTTCAGGTTGTTGTTGTTATTTGACGTTGTTGTTGTTGTATTTGTTGTTGTTGTTGTTGTTTATTTGACGTTGTATTTGTTGTTGTTGTTGTTGTTGTTGTTGTTTATTTGACGTTGTTATTGTTGTTTATTTGACATTGTTGTTGTTGTTGTTGACGTTGTTGTTGTTGTTGTTATTTATTTGACGTTGTTGTTGTTGTTGTTTATTTGATGATGTTTATTTGACGTTGTTGTTGTTTTTTATTTGATGTTGTTGTTGTTGACATTGTTGTTGTTGTTTATTTGATGTTGTTGTTGTTGTTGTTGTTGTTGTTTATTTGACGTTGTTGATCTTGTTGTTTATTAGACGTTGTTGTTGTTGTTTATTTGACGTTGTTATTGTTGTTTATTTGACGTTGTTTTTGTTATTTGATGTTGTTGTTGTTGTTGTTGTATTTGTTATTGTTTTTGTTGTTGTTGCTTATTTGAGGTTATTGTTGTTGTTGTTTAGTTGATGTTGTTGTTGCTGTTGTTTATATGACGTTGTTGTTGTCGTTGTTGTAGTTTATTTGACGTTGTTGTTGTTGTTGTTGTTTATTTGACGTTGTTGTTGTTGACGTTGTTGTTGTTGTTTGTTTGACGTTGTTGTTATTGTTTATTTGACGTTGTTGTTGTTGTTTTTGTTGTTTATTTGACGTTGTTGTTGTTATTTGACGTTGTTGTTGTTGTATTTGTTGTTGTTTATTTGACGTTGTATTTGTTGTTGTTGTTGTTATTTATTTGATGTTGTTGTTGTTGATTATTTGACGTTGTTAATGTTGTTAACATTGTTGTTGTTGTTTTTGTTGTTGTTATTGTTGGTGTTGTTGTTGTTTATTTGACGTTGTTATTGTGGTTGTTGTTTATTTGACGTTGTTGTTGTTGTTGTTTATTTGACGTTGTTGTTGTTGTTGTTTATTTGACGTTGTTGTTGTTGTTGTTTATTTGACGTTGTTGTTGTTGTTGTTGTTTATTTGACGTTGTTGTTGTTGTTTATTTGACGTTGTTGTTGTTGTTTATTTGACATTGTTGTTGTTGTTGTTTATTTGACATTGTTGTTGTTGTTGTTGTTTATTTAATGTTGTTTTAGTTGTTGTTGTTTATTTGACGTTGTTGTTGTTAACATTGTTGTTGTTATTGTTTATTTGACGTTGTTGTTGTTGTTTTTTATTTGACGTAGCTGTTGTTATTGACGTTGTTGTTGTTTATTTGACGTTTTTGTTGTTGTTGATGTTATTGTTGTTGTTGTTTTTTATTTGATGTTGTTGTTCTTGTTTATTTGACGCTGTTGTTGTTGTTGTTGTTTATTTGACGTTGTTGTTGTTGTTGTTGTTTATTTGACGTTGTTGTTATTATTTATTTGACGTTGTTGTTGTTGTTGTTGTTTATTTGACGTTGTTATTGTTATTTATTTAACGTTGTTTTTATTATTTGACGTTGTTGTTGTATTTGTTGTTGTTGCTTATTTGACGTTGTTGTTATTGTTGCTATTTATTTGATGTTGTTGTTGTTGTTGTTTATTTCAGGTTGTTGTTGTTATTTGACGTTGTTGTTGTTGTATTTGTTGTTGTTGTTGTTGTTGTTTATTTGACGTTGTATTTGTTGTTGTTGTTGTTGTTGTTGTTTATTTGACGTTGTTATTGTTGTTTATTTGACATTGTTGTTGTTGTTGTTGACGTTGTTGTTGTTGTTGTTGTTTATTTGACGTTGTTGTTGTTGTTGTTTATTTGATGATGTTTATTTGACGTTGTTGTTGTTTTTTATTTGATGTTGTTGTTGTTGACATTGTTGTTGTTGTTGTTTATTTGATGTTGTTGTTGTTGTTGTTGTTGTTGTTTATTTGACGTTGTTGATCTTGTTGTTTATTAGACGTTGTTGTTGTTGTTTATTTGACGTTGTTATTGTTGTTTATTTGACGTTGTTTTTGTTATTTGACGTTGTTGTTGTTGTTGTTGTATTTGTTATTGTTGTTGTTGTTGTTGCTTATTTGAGGTTATTGTTGTTGTTGTTTAGTTGATGTTGTTGTTGCTGTTGTTTATATGACGTTGTTGTTGTTGTTGTCGTTGTTGTAGTTTATTTGACGTTGTTGTTGTTGTTGTTGTTTATTTGACGTTGTTGTTGTTGACGTTGTTGTTGTTGTTTGTTTGACGTTGTTGTTATTGTTTATTTGACGTTGTTGTTGTTGTTTTTGTTGTTTATTTGACGTTGTTGTTGTTATTTGACGTTGTTGTTGTTGTATTTGTTGTTGTTTATTTGATGTTGTATTTGTTGTTGTTGTTGTTATTTATTTGATGTTGTTGTTGTTGATTATTTGACGTTGTTAATGTTGTTAACATTGTTGTTGTTGTTTTTGTTGTTGTTATTGTTGGTGTTGTTGTTGTTTATTTGACGTTGTTGTTGTTGTTGTTTATTTGACGTTGTTGTTGTTGTTGTTGTTTATTTGACGTTGTTGTTGTTGTTGTTTATTTGACGTTGTTGTTGTTGTTGTTTATTTGACGTTGTTGTTGTTGTTTATTTGACGTTGTTGTTGTTGTTTATTTGACATTGTTGTTGTTGTTGTTTATTTGACATTGTTGTTGTTGTTGTTGTTTATTTAATGTTGTTTTAGTTGTTGTTGTTTATTTGACGTTGTTGTTGTTAACATTGTTGTTGTTATTGTTTATTTGACGTTGTTGTTGTTTTTTATTTGACGTAGCTGTTGTTATTGACGTTGTTGTTGTTGTTGTTTATTTGACGTTTTTGTTGTTGTTGATGTTATTGTTGTTGTTGTTTTTTATTTGATGTTGTTGTTCTTGTTTATTTGACGCTGTTGTTGTTGTTGTTGTTTATTTGACGTTGTTGTTGTTGTTGTTGTTTATTTGACGTTGTTGTTATTGTTTATTTGACGTTGTTGTTGTTGTTGTTGTTGTTTATTTGACGTTGTTATTGTTATTTATTTAACGTTGTTTTTATTATTTGACGTTGTTGTTGTATTTGTTGTTGTTGCTTATTTGACGTTGTTGTTATTGTTGCTATTTATTTGATGTTGTTGTTGTTGTTGTTTATTTGACGTTGTTGTTGTTTATTCGACGATGTTGTTGTTGTTGTTGCTTATTTGGCGTTGTTGTTATTGTTGTTGTTTATTTGACGTTGTTGTTGTTGTTGTTATTCATTTGACATTGTTGTTGTTGTTGTTTATTTGACGTTGTTGTTGTTGTTGTTGTTTATTTGACGTTGTTGTTGTTTATTTGACGTTGTTGTTGTTGTTTTTTTTGACGTTGTTGTTGTTGTTGTTTATTTGACGTTATTGTTGTTGTTTATTTGACGTTGTTATTGTTGTTGTTGTTGTTTATTTGACATTGTTGTTGTTGTTGTGGTTGTTTATTTGAAGTTGTTGTTGTTGTTGTTTATTTGACGTTGTTAATGTTGTTGACATTGTTGTTGTTATTTTTGTTGTTTATTTGACGTTGTTGTTGTTGTTGTTGTTTTTGTTGTTGTTATTGTTGGTGTTCTTGTTGTTTATTTGACGTTGTTGTTGTTGTTGTTTATATGACGTTGTTGTTGTTGTTGTTTATTTGACGTTTTTGTTGTTTATTTGACGTTGTTTTTGTTATTTGACGTTGCTGTTGTTGTTGTTGTTGCTTATTTGACATTGTTGTTGTTATTTATTTGATGTTGTTGTTGTTTATTTGTCGTTGTTGTTGTCGTTGTTGTTGTTTATTTGACGTTGTTAATGTTGTTGACGTTGTTGTTGTTGTTTTTGTTGTTTATTTCACGTTGTTGTTGTTATTTTACGTTGTTGTTGTTGTATTTGTTGTTGTTGTTGTTGTTGTTTCTTTGACGTTGTATTTTTTGTTGTTGTTGTTGTTGTTGTTGTTTATTTGACGTTGTAGTTGTTTATTTGATGTTATTGTTCTTGTTTATTTGACGTTGTTATTGTTGTTGTTGTTGTTTATTTGACATTGTTGTTGTTGATGACATTGTTGTTGTTGTTTATTTGACGTTGTTGTTGTTGTTGTTGTTTATTTGACGTTGTTAATGTTGTTGACATTGTTGTTGTTGTTTTTGTTGTTTATTTGACGTTGTTAATGTTGTTGACATTGTTGTTGTTTTTGTTGTTGTATTTGTATTTGTTGTTGTTGTTGTGGTTTATTTGACATTGTTGTTGTTGTTTATTTGACGTTATTGTTGTTGTTTATTTGACGTTGTTATTGTTGTTGTTTATTTGACATTGTTGTTGTTGATGACATTGTTGTTGTTGTTTATATGACGTTGTTGTTGTCGTCGTTGTTGTTTATATGACGTTGTTGTCGTCGTCGTTGTTGTTTATTTGACGTTGTCGTTGTTGTTTATTTGACGTTGTTGTTGTTGTTGACGTTGTTGTTGTTGTTTATTTGACGTTGTTGTTGTTGTTGTTTATGTGACGTTGTTGTTGTTTTTGTTGTTTATTTCACTTTGTTCTTGTTATTTGACGTTGTTGTTGTTGTATTTGTTGTTGTTGTTGTTGTTGTTTATTTGACGTTGTATTTGTTGTTGTTGTTGTTGTTTATTTGACGTTGTTGTTGTTGTTGTTTATTTGACGTTGTTAATGTTGTTGACATTGTTGTTGTTGTTTTTGTTGTTTGTTTGACGTTGTTGTTGTTGTTGTTTTTGTTATTGTTATTGTTGTTGTTGTTGTTGTTTATTTGACGTTGTTGTTGTTGTTTATTTGACGTTGTTGTTGTTGTTGTTTTTGTTGTTTATATTGTTGGTGGTGTTGTTGTTTTTGTTGTTGTTATTGTTGGTGTTGGTGTTGTTTATTTGACGTTGTTGTTGTTGTTGTTGTTTATTTGACGTTGTTGTTGTTGTTGTTGTTGTTTATTTGACGTTGTTGTTGTTGTTGTTTATTTGACATTGTTGTTGTTGTTGTTGTTTATTTGACGTTGTTGTTGTTGTTGTTAATTTGACATTGTTGTTGTTGTTGTTGACATTGTTGTTTATTTGACGTTGTTGTTGTTGTTGTTTATTTGATGTTGTGTTAGTTGTTGTTGTTTATTTGATGTTGTTGTTGTTGACATTGTTGTTGTTATTGTTTATTTGACGTTGTTGTTGTTTTTTATTTGATGTTGTTGTTGTTGACATTGTTGTTGTTGTTTATTTGACGTTGTTGTTCTTGTTGTTTATTTGACGTAGTTGTTGTTATTGACGTTGTTGTTGTTGTTGTTAATTTGACGTTTTTGTTGCTGTTGATGTTATTGTTGTTGTTGTTTTTTATTTGACGTTGTTGTTATTGTTGTTTATTTGACGTTGTTGTTGTTGTTGTTTATTTGATGTTGTTGTTGTTGTTGTTTATTTGACGTTGTTGTTGTTGTTGTTTATTTGATGTTGTTGTGGTTGGTGTTTATTTGACGTTGTTGTTGTTGTTATTTATTTGACGTTGTTGTTGTTGTTGTTATTGTTTATTTGACATTGTTGTTGTTGTTGTTGTTGTTTATTTGACGTTGTTATTGTTATTTATTTAACGTTGTTTTTGTTATTTGACGATGTTGTTGTTGTATTTGTTGTTGTTGTTGTTGTTGCTTATTTGACCTTGTTGTTATTGTTGCTATTTATTTGACGTTGTTGTTGTTTATTTGACGTTGTTGTTTATTTGACGTTGTTGTTGTTGTATTTGTTGTTGTTGTTATTGTTGTTGCTTATTTGACGTTGTTGTTATTGTTGTTGTTTATTTGACGTTGTTGTTGTTGATGTTATTCATTTGACGTTGTTGTTGTTGTTGTTTATTTGACGTTGTTGTTGTTGTTGTTTATTTGACGTTGTTGTTGTTGTTGTTGTTGTTGTTGTTTTTGTTGTTTATTTGACGTTGGTGTTATTTATTTGACATTGTTGTTGTTATTTATTTGACGTTGTTGTTGTTGTTGTTTATTTGACGTTGTTAATGTTGTTGACATTGTTGTTGTTGTTTTTGTTGTTTATTTGGCGTTGTTGTTGTTGTTGTTATTGTTGGTGTTGTTGTTGTTGTTATTGTTTATTTGGCGTTGTTGTTGTTTATTTGACATAGTTTTTATTGTTAATGTTGTTGTTGTTGTTTGTTTATTTGACGATTTTGTTGTTGTTGATGTTGTTGTTGTTGTTGTTGTTTATTTGACGTTGTTGTTGTTGTGGTTTATTTGACGTTGTTGTTTTTGTTATTGTTATTGTTGTTGTTATTTTTTATTTGACGTTATTGTTGTTGTTTATTTGACATTGTTGTTGTTGTTGTTTATTTGACGTTGTTGTTGTTGTTGTTTATTTGACGTTGTGGTTCTTGTTGTTATTTATTTGACATTGTTGATCTTGTTGTTTATTAGACGTTGTTGTTGTTGTTTATTTGACGTTGTTATTGTTGTTTATTTGACGTTGTTTTTGTTATTTGACGTTGTTGTTGTTGTTGTTGTATTTGTTATTGTTGTTGTTGTTGTTGCTTATTTGAGGTTATTGTTGTTGTTGTTTAGTTGATGTTGTTGTTGCTGTTGTTTATATGACGTTGTTGTTGTTGTTGTAGTTTATTTGACGTTGTTGTTGTTGTTGTTGTTGTTTATTTGACGTTGTTGTTGACGTTGTTGTTGTTGTTTGTTTGACGTTGTTGTTATTGTTTATTTGACGTTGTTGTTGTTGTTTTTGTTGTTTATTTCACGTTGTTGTTGTTATTTGACGTTGTTGTTGTTGTTGTATTTGTTGTTGTTTATTTGACGTTGTATTTGTTGTTGTTGTTGTTATTTATTTGATGTTGTTGTTGTTGATTATTTGACGTTGTTAATGTTGTTAACATTGTTGTTGTTGTTTTTGTTGTTGTTATTGTTGGTGTTGTTGTTGTTTATTTGACGTTATTATTGTGGTTGTTATTTATTTGACGTTGTTGTTGTTGTTGTTTATTTGACGTTGTTGTTGTTGTTGTTGTTTATTTGACGTTGTTGTTGTTGTTGTTGTTTATTTGACGTTGTTGTTGTTGTTGTTGTTTATTTGACGTTGTTGTTGTTGTTGTTTATTTGACGTTGTTATTGTTATTTATTTGACGTTGTTGTTGTTGTTGTTTATTTGACATTGTTGTTGTTGTTGTTTATTTGACATTGTTGTTGTTGTTGTTGTTTATTTAATGTTGTTTTAGTTGTTGTTGTTTATTTGACGTTGGTGTTGTTAACATTGTTGTTGTTATTGTTTATTTGACGTTGTTGTTGTTGTTTTTTATTTGACGTAGTTGTTGTTATTGACGTTGTTGTTGTTGTTGTTGTTTATTTGACATTTTTGTTGTTGTTGATGTTATTGTTGTTGTTGTTTTTTATTTGATGTTGTAGTTCTTGTTTATTTGACGTTGTTGTTGTTGTTGTTTATTTGACGTTGTTGTTATTGTTGTTTATTTGACGTTGTTGTTATTGTTTATTTGACGTTGTTGTTGTTGTTGTTGTTTATTTGACGTTGTTATTGTTATTTATTTAACGTTGTTTTTATTATTTGACGTTGTTGTTGTATTTGTTGTTGTTGCTTATTTGACGTTGTTGTTATTGTTGCTATTTATTTGATGTTATTGTTGTTGTTGTTTATTTGACGTTGTTGTTGTTTATTCGACGATGTTGTTGTTGTTGTTGTTTATTTGACATTGTTGTTGTTGTTGTATTTGTTGTTGTTGTTATTTATGTTGCTTATTTGACGTTGTTGTTATTGTTGTTGTTTATTTGACGTTGTTGTTGTTGTTGTTATTCATTTGACATTGTTGTTGTTGTTGTTTATTTGACGTTGTTGTTGTTGTTGTTTATTTGACGTTGTTGTTGTTTATTTGACGTTGTTGTTGTTGTTGTTTCTTTGACGTTGTTGTTGTTGTTGTTTATTTGACGTTATTGTTGTTGTTTATTTGACGTTGTTATTGTTGTTGTTGTTGTTTATTTGACGTTGTTGTTGTTGTTGTTTATTTGAAGTTGTTGTTGTTGTTGTTGTTTATTTGACGTTGTTAATGTTGTTGACATTGTTGTTGTTATTTTTGTTGTTTATTTGACGTTGTTGTTGTTGTTGTTGTTTTTGTTGTTGTTATTGTTGGTGTTCTTGTTGTTTATTTGACGTTGTTGTTGTTATTGTTTATTTGACGTTGTTGTTGTTGTTTATTTGACGTTTTTGTTGTTTATTTGACGTTGTTTTTGTTATTTGACGTTGTTGTTGTTGTTGTTGTTGTTGCTTATTTGACATTGTTGTTGTTATTTATTTGATGTTGTTGTTGTTTATTTGTCGTTGTTGTTGTCGTTGTTGTTGTTTATTTGATGTTGTTCTTGTTGTTGTTGTTGTTTATTTGACGTTGTTGTTGTTTAGTTGACGTTGTTATTGTTGTTGTTTATTTGACGTTGTTAATGTTGTTGACGTTGTTGTTGTTGTTTTTGTTGTTTATTTCACGTTGTTGTTGTTATTTTACGTTGTTGTTGTTGTATTTGTTGTTGTTGTTTCTTTGACGTTGTATTTGTTGTTGTTGTTGTTGTTGTTGTTGTTGTTGTTGTTTATTTGACGTTGTAGTTGTTTATTTGATGTTATTGTTGTTGTTTATTTGACGTTGTTATTGTTGTTGTTGTTGTTTATTTGACATTGTTGTTGTTGATGACATTGTTGTTGTTGTTTATTTGACGTTGTTGTTGTTGTTGTTTATTTGACGTTGTTAATGTTGTTGACATTGTTGTTGTTGTTTTTGTTGTTTATTTGACGTTGTTGTTTTTGTTGTTGTTATTGTTGGTGTTGTTGTTGTTTATTTGACGTTGTTGTTGTTGTTGTTTATTTGACGTTGTTGTTGTTGTTGTTTATTTGACGTTGTTGTTGTTATTTGAAGTTGTTGTTGTTGCTGTTTATTTGACGTTGTTATTGTTGTTGTTGGTTTTTATTTGACATTATTGTTGTTGACGTTGTTGTTGTTGTTGTTTATTTGACGTTGTTGTTGTTGTTGTTTATTTGACGTTGTTGTTGTTGTTTATTTAACGTTGTTGTTATTGTTGTTAATTTGACATTGTTGTTGTTGTTGTTGACGTTGTTATTTATTTGACGTTGTTGTTGTTGTTGTTGTTTATTTGATGTTGTTTTAGTTGTTGTTGTTTATTTGACGTTGTTGTTGTTGTTTTATTTGATGTTGTTGTTGTTGACATTGTTGTTGTTGTTTATTTGACGTTGTTGTTGTTGTTTATTTGACGTAGTTGTTGTTATTGACGTTGTTGTTGTTGTTTATTTGACGTTTTTGTTGTTGTTGATGTTATTGTTGTTGTTGTTTTTTATTTGACGTTGTTGTTGTTGTTGTTTATTTGACGTTGTTGTTGTTGTTGTTGTTTATTTGATGTTGTTGTTGTTGTTGTTGTTTATTTGACGTTGTTGTTGTTGTTTATTTGATGTTGTTGTTGTTGTTGTTTATTTGACGTTGTTGTTGTTGTTATTTATTTGACGTTGTTATTGTTTATTTGACATTATTGTTGTTGTTGTTGTTGTTTATTTGACGTTGTTGTTGACGTTGTTGTTGTTGTTTTTGTTGTTTATTTCAGGTTGTTGTTGTTATTTGACGTTGTTGTTGTTGTATTTGTTGTTGTTGTATTTGTTGTTGTTGTTGTTGTTTATTTGACGTTGTATTTGTTGTTGTTGTTGTTGTTGTTGTTTATTTGACGTTGTTGTTGTTTATTTGACATTGTTGTTGTTGTTGTTGACGTTGTTGTTGTTGTTTATTTGACGTTGTTGTTGTTGTTGTTTATTTCATGATGTTTATTTGACGTTGTTGTTGTTTTTTATTTGATGTTGTTGTTGTTGACATTGTTGTTGTTGTTGTTGTTTATTTGATGTTGTTGTTGTTGTTTATTTGACGTAGTTGTTGTTATTGACGTTGTTGTTGTTTAGTTGACGTTTTTGTTGTTATTGATGTTATTGTTGTTGTTGTTTTTTATTTGACGTTGTTGTTGTTGTTTATTTGACGTTGTTGTTGTTGTTTATTTGACGTTGTTGTTGTTGTTGTATTTGTTGTTGTTGTTGTTTAGTTGACGTTGTTGTTGTTGTTGTTGTTGTTGTTGATTATTTGACGTTATTGTTGTTGTTTATTTGACGTTGTTATTATTGTTGTTGTTGTTTATTTGACGTTGTTGTTGTTGACGTTGTTGTTGTTGACATTGTTGTTGTTGTTGTTTATTTGACGTTGTTGTTGTTGTGGTTTATTTGACGTTGTTAATGTTGTTGACATTGTTGTTGTTGTTTTTGTTGTTTATTTGACGTTGTTGTTGTTGTTGTTTTTGTTGTTGTTATTGTTGGTGTTCTTGTTGTTTATTTGACGTTCTTGTTGTTGTTGTTTATTTGACGTTGTTGTTGTTGTTGTTGTTTATTTGACGCTGTTTTTGTTTATTTGACTTTGTTTTTGTTATTTGACGTTGTTGTTGTTGTTGTTGTTGTTATTGCTTATTTGACGTTATTGTTGTTGTTGTTGTTTATTTGATGTTGTTGTTGTTGTTGTTGTTTATTTGACGTTGTTGTTGTTGTTGTTTATTTGACGTTGTTGTTGTTGTTGTTGTTGTTTATTTGACGTTGTTGTTATTGACGTTGTTGTTGTTGTTGTTTAGTTGACGTTGTTATTGTTGTTGTTTATTTGACGTTGTTAATGTTGTTGACGTTGTTGTTGTTGTTTTTGTTGTTTATTTCACGTTGTTATTGTTATTTGACGTTGTTGTTGTTGTATTTGTTGTTGTCGTTGTTGTTGTTGTTTATTTGACGTTGTATTTGTTGTTGTTGTTGTTGTTTATTTGACGTTGTTGTTGTTGTTTATTTGACGTTATTGTTGTTGTTTATTTGACGTTGTTATTGTTGTTGTTTATTTGACATTGTTGTTGTTGATGACATTGTTGCTGTTGTTTATATGACGTTGTTGTTGTCGTCGTTGTTATTTATTTGACGTTGTCGTTGTCGTTGTCGTTGTTGTTTATTTGACAGTGTTGTTGTTGTTGACGTTGTTGTTGTTTATTTGACGTTGTTGTTGTTGTTGTTTATTTGACGTTGTTGTTGTTGTTGTTTATTTGACGTTGTTGTTGTTGTTGTTGTTGTTTTTGTTGTTTATTTGACGTTGGTGTTATTTATTTGACGTTGTTGTTGTTATTTATTTGACGTTGTTGTTGTTGTTGTTTATTTGACGTTGTTAATGTTGTTGACATTGTTGTTGTTGTTTTTGTTGTTTATTTGGCGTTGTTGTTGTTGTTGTTATTGTTGGTGTTGTTGTTGTTGTTTTTGTTTATTTGGGGTTGTTGTTGTTTATTTGACGTAGTTTTTATTGTTAATGTTGTTGTTGTTGTTTGTTTATTTGACGATTTTGTTGTTGTTGATGTTGTTGTTGTTGTTGTTGTTTATTTGACGTTGTTGTTGTTGTGGTTTATTTGACGTTGTTGTTTTTGTTATTGTTATTGTTGTTGTTATTTTTTATTTGACGTTATTGTTGTTGTTTATTTGACATTGTTGTTGTCGTTGTTTATTTGACGTTGTTGTTATTGTTTATTTGACGTTGTTGTTGTTGTTGTTTATTTGACGTTGTTATTGTTATTTATTTAACGTTGTTTTTATTATTTGACGTTGTTGTTGTATTTGTTGTTGTTGCTTATTTGACGTTGTTGTTATTGTTGCTATTTATTTGATGTTATTGTTGTTGTTGTTTATTTGACGTTGTTGTTGTTTATTCGACGATGTTGTTGTTGTTGTTGTTTATTTGACATTGTTGTTGTTGTTGTATTTGTTGTTGTTGTTATTTATGTTGCTTATTTGACGTTGTTGTTATTGTTGTTGTTTATTTGACGTTGTTGTTGTTGTTGTTATTCATTTGACATTGTTGTTGTTGTTGTTTATTTGACGTTGTTGTTGTTGTTGTTTATTTGACGTTGTTGTTGTTTATTTGACGTTGTTGTTGTTGTTGTTTCTTTGACGTTGTTGTTGTTGTTGTTTATTTGACGTTATTGTTGTTGTTTATTTGACGTTGTTATTGTTGTTGTTGTTGTTTATTTGACGTTGTTGTTGTTGTTGTTGTTTATTTGAAGTTGTTGTAGTTGTTGTTGTTTATTTGACGTTGTTAATGTTGTTGACATTGTTGTTGTTATTTTTGTTGTTTATTTGACGTTGTTGTTGTTGTTGTTGTTTTTGTTGTTGTTATTGTTGGTGTTCTTGTTGTTTATTTGACGTTGTTGTTGTTATTGTTTATTTGACGTTGTTGTTGTTGTTTATTTGACGTTTTTGTTGTTTATTTGACGTTGTTTTTGTTATTTGACGTTGTTGTTGTTGTTGTTGTTGTTGCTTATTTGACATTGTTGTTGTTATTTATTTGATGTTGTTGTTGTTTATTTGTCGTTGTTGTTGTCGTTGTTGTTGTTTATTTGATGTTGTTCTTGTTGTTGTTGTTGTTTATTTGACGTTGTTGTTGTTTAGTTGACGTTGTTATTGTTGTTGTTTATTTGATGTTGTTAATGTTGTTGACGTTGTTGTTGTTGTTTTTGTTGTTTATTTCACGTTGTTGTTGTTATTTTACGTTGTTGTTGTTGTATTTGTTGTTGTTGTTTCTTTGACGTTGTATTTGTTGTTGTTGTTGTTGTTGTTGTTGTTGTTGTTTATTTGACGTTGTAGTTGTTTATTTGATGTTATTGTTGTTGTTTATTTGACGTTGTTATTGTTGTTGTTGTTGTTTATTTGACATTGTTGTTGTTGATGACATTGTTGTTGTTGTTTATTTGACGTTGTTGTTGTTGTTGTTTATTTGACGTTGTTAATGTTGTTGACATTGTTGTTGTTGTTTTTGTTGTTTATTTGACGTTGTTGTTTTTGTTGTTGTTATTGTTGGTGTTGTTGTTGTTTATTTGACGTTGTTGTTGTTGTTGTTTATTTGACGTTGTTGTTGTTGTTGTTTATTTGACGTTGTTGTTGTTATTTGAAGTTGTTGTTGTTGCTGTTTATTTGACGTTGTTATTGTTGTTGTTGGTTTTTATTTGACATTATTGTTGTTGACGTTGTTGTTGTTGTTGTTTATTTGACGTTGTTGTTGTTGTTGTTTATTTGACGTTGTTGTTGTTGTTTATTTAACGTTGTTGTTATTGTTGTTAATTTGACATTGTTGTTGTTGTTGTTGTTGACGTTGTTATTTATTTGACGTTGTTGTTGTTGTTGTTGTTTATTTGATGTTGTTTTAGTTGTTGTTGTTTATTTGACGTTGTTGTTGTTGTTTTATTTGATGTTGTTGTTGTTGACATTGTTGTTGTTGTTTATTTGACGTTGTTGTTGTTGTTTATTTGACGTAGTTGTTGTTATTGACGTTGTTGTTGTTGTTTATTTGACGTTTTTGTTGTTGTTGATGTTATTGTTGTTGTTGTTTTTTATTTGACGTTGTTGTTGTTGTTGTTTATTTGACGTTGTTGTTGTTGTTGTTTATTTGATGTTGTTGTTGTTGTTGTTTATTTGACGTTGTTGTTGTTGTTTATTTGATGTTGTTGTTGTTGTTGTTTATTTGACGTTGTTGTTGTTGTTATTTATTTGACGTTGTTATTGTTTATTTGACATTATTGTTGTTGTTGTTGTTGTTTATTTGACGTTGTTGTTGACGTTGTTGTTGTTGTTTTTGTTGTTTATTTCAGGTTGTTGTTGTTATTTGACGTTGTTGTTGTTGTATTTGTTGTTGTTGTATTTGTTGTTGTTGTTGTTGTTTATTTGACGTTGTATTTGTTGTTGTTGTTGTTGTTGTTGTTGTTTATTTGACGTTGTTGTTGTTTATTTGACATTGTTGTTGTTGTTGTTGACGTTGTTGTTGTTGTTGTTTATTTGACGTTGTTGTTGTTGTTGTTTATTTCATGATGTTTATTTGACGTTGTTGTTGTTTTTTATTTGATGTTGTTGTTGTTGACATTGTTGTTGTTGTTGTTGTTTATTTGATGTTGTTGTTGTTGTTTATTTGACGTAGTTGTTGTTATTGACGTTGTTGTTGTTTAGTTGACGTTTTTGTTGTTATTGATGTTATTGTTGTTGTTGTTTTTTATTTGACGTTGTTGTTGTTGTTTATTTGACGTTGTTGTTGTTGTTTATTTGACGTTGTTGTTGTTGTTGTATTTGTTGTTGTTGTTGTTTAGTTGACGTTGTTGTTGTTGTTGTTGTTGTTGATGATTATTTGACGTTATTGTTGTTGTTTATTTGACGTTGTTATTATTGTTGTTGTTGTTTATTTGACGTTGTTGTTGTTGACGTTGTTGTTGTTGACGTTGTTGTTGTTGTTGTTTATTTGACGTTGTTGTTGTTGTGGTTTATTTGACGTTGTTAATGTTGTTGACATTGTTGTTGTTGTTTTTGTTGTTTATTTGACGTTGTTGTTGTTGTTGTTTTTGTTGTTGTTATTGTTGGTGTTCTTGTTGTTTATTTGACGTTCTTGTTGTTGTTGTTTATTTGACGTTCTTGTTGTTGTTGTTGTTTATTTGACGCTGTTTTTGTTTATTTGACTTTGTTTTTGTTATTTGACGTTGTTGTTGTTGTTGTTGTTGTTGTTATTGCTTATTTGACGTTATTGTTGTTGTTGTTGTTTATTTGATGTTGTTGTTGTTGTTGTTGTTGTTTATTTGACGTTGTTGTTGTTGTTGTTTATTTGACGTTGTTGTTGTTGTTGTTGTTGTTTATTTGACGTTGTTGTTATTGACGTTGTTGTTGTTGTTGTTTAGTTGACGTTGTTATTGTTGTTGTTTATTTGACGTTGTTAATGTTGTTGACGTTGTTGTTGTTGTTTTTGTTGTTTATTTCACGTTGTTATTGTTATTTGACGTTGTTGTTGTTGTATTTGTTGTTGTCGTTGTTGTTGTTGTTTATTTGACGTTGTATTTGTTGTTGTTGTTGTTGTTTATTTGACGTTGTTGTTGTTGTTTATTTGACGTTATTGTTGTTGTTTATTTGACGTTGTTATTGTTGTTGTTTATTTGACATTGTTGTTGTTGATGACATTGTTGCTGTTGTTTATATGACGTTGTTGTTGTCGTCGTTGTTATTTATTTGACGTTGTCGTTGTCGTTGTCGTTGTTGTTTATTTGACATTGTTGTTGTTGTTGACGTTGTTGTTGTTTATTTGACGTTGTTGTTGTTGTTGTTTATTTGACGTTGTTGTTGTTGTTGTTTATTTGACGTTGTTGTTGTTGTTGTTGTTGTTTTTGTTGTTTATTTGACGTTGGTGTTATTTATTTGACGTTGTTGTTGTTATTTATTTGACGTTGTTGTTGTTGTTGTTTATTTGACGTTGTTAATGTTGTTGACATTGTTGTTGTTGTTTTTGTTGTTTATTTGGCGTTGTTGTTGTTGTTGTTATTGTTGGTGTTGTTGTTGTTGTTTTTGTTTATTTGGGGTTGTTGTTGTTTATTTGACGTAGTTTTTATTGTTAATGTTGTTGTTGTTGTTTGTTTATTTGACGATTTTGTTGTTGTTGATGTTGTTGTTGTTGTTGTTGTTGTTTATTTGACGTTGTTGTTGTTGTGGTTTATTTGACGTTGTTGTTTTTGTTATTGTTATTGTTGTTGTTATTTTTTATTTGACGTTATTGTTGTTGTTTATTTGACATTGTTGTTGTCGTTGTTTATTTGACGTTGTTGTTGTTGTTGTTTATTTGACGTTGTTGTTCTTGTTGTTATTTATTTGACATTGTTGATCTTGTTGTTTATTAGACGTTGTTGTTGTTGTTTATTTGACGTTGTTATTGTTGTTTATTTGACGTTGTTTTTGTTATTTGACGTTGTTGTTGTTGTTGTTGTTGTATTTGTTATTGTTGTTGTTGTTGTTGCTTATTTGAGGTTATTGTTGTTGTTGTTTAGTTGATGTTGTTGTTGTTGTTTATATGACGTTGTTGTTGTTGTTGTAGTTTATTTGACGTTGTTGTTGTTGTTGTTGTTGTTGTTTATTTGACGTTGTTGTTGTTGACGTTGTTGTTGTTGTTTGTTTGACATTGTTTTTATTATTTATTTGTCGTTGTTGTTGTTGTTTTTGTTGTTTATTTCACGTTGTTGTTGTTATTTGACGTTGTTGTTGTTGTTGTATTTGTTGTTGTTTATTTGACGTTGTATTTGTTGTTGTTGTTGTTATTTATTTGATGTTGTTGTTGTTGATTATTTGACGTTGTTGTTATTGTTGTTGTTTATTTGACGTTGTTGTTGTTGTTGTTATTCATTTGACATTGTTGTTGTTGTTGTTTATTTGACGTTGTTGTTGTTGTTGTTTATTTGACGTTGTTGTTGTTTATTTGACGTTGTTGTTGTTGTTGTTTCTTTGACGTTATTGTTGTTGTTGTTTATTTGACGTTATTGTTGTTGTTTATTTGACGTTGTTATTGTTGTTGTTGTTGTTTATTTGACGTTGTTGTTGTTGTTGTTGTTTATTTGAAGTTGTTGTTGTTGTTGTTGTTTATTTGACGTTGTTAATGTTGTTGACATTGTTGTTGTTATTTTTGTTGTTTATTTGACGTTGTTGTTGTTGTTGTTGTTTTTGTTGTTGTTATTGTTGGTGTTCTTGTTGTTTATTTGACGTTGTTGTTGTTATTGTTTATTTGACGTTGTTGTTGTTGTTTATTTGACGTTTTTGTTGTTTATTTGACGTTGTTTTTGTTATTTGACGTTGTTGTTGTTGTTGCTTATTTGACATTGTTGTTGTTATTTATTTGATGTTGTTGTTGTTTATTTGTCGTTGTTGTTGTCGTTGTTGTTGTTTATTTGATGTTGTTCTTGTTGTTGTTGTTGTTTATTTGACGTTGTTGTTGTTTAGTTGACGTTGTTATTGTTGTTGTTTATTTGACGTTGTTAATGTTGTTGACGTTGTTGTTGTTGTTTTTGTTGTTTATTTCACGTTGTTGTTGTTATTTTACGTTGTTGTTGTTGTATTTGTTGTTGTTGTTTCTTTGACGTTGTATTTGTTGTTGTTGTTGTTGTTGTTGTTGTTGTTGTTTATTTGATGTTGTAGTTGTTTATTTGATGTTATTGTTGTTGTTTATTTGACGTTGTTATTGTTGTTGTTGTTGTTTATTTGACATTGTTGTTGTTGATGACATTGTTGTTGTTGTTTATTTGACGTTGTTGTTGTTGTTGTTTATTTGACGTTGTTAATGTTGTTGACATTGTTGTTGTTGTTTTTGTTGTTTATTTGACGTTGTTGTTTTTGTTGTTGTTATTGTTGGTGTTGTTGTTGTTTATTTGACGTTGTTGTTGTTGTTGTTTATTTGACGTTGTTGTTGTTGTTGTTTATTTGACGTTGTTGTTGTTATTTGAAGTTGTTGTTGTTGCTGTTTATTTGACGTTGTTATTGTTGTTGTTGGTTTTTATTTGACATTATTGTTGTTGACGTTGTTGTTGTTGTTGTTTATTTGACGTTGTTGTTGTTGTTGTTTATTTGACGTTGTTGTTGTTGTTTATTTAACGTTGTTGTTATTGTTGTTAATTTGACATTGTTGTTGTTGTTGTTGACGTTGTTATTTATTTGACGTTGTTGTTGTTGTTGTTGTTTATTTGATGTTGTTTTAGTTGTTGTTGTTTATTTGACGTTGTTGTTGTTGTTTTATTTGATGTTGTTGTTGTTGACATTGTTGTTGTTGTTTATTTGACGTTGTTGTTGTTGTTTATTTGACGTAGTTGTTGTTATTGACGTTGTTGTTGTTGTTTATTTGACGTTTTTGTTGTTGTTGATGTTATTGTTGTTGTTGTTTTTTATTTGACGTTGTTGTTGTTGTTGTTTATTTGACGTTGTTGTTGTTGTTGTTTATTTGATGTTGTTGTTGTTGTTGTTGTTTATTTGACGTTGTTGTTGTTGTTTATTTGATGTTGTTGTTGTTGTTGTTTATTTGACGTTGTTGTTGTTGTTATTTATTTGACGTTGTTATTGTTTATTTGACATTATTGTTGTTGTTGTTGTTGTTTATTTGACGTTGTTGTTGACGTTGTTGTTGTTGTTTTTGTTGTTTATTTCAGGTTGTTGTTGTTATTTGACGTTGTTGTTGTTGTATTTGTTGTTGTTGTTGTTGTTTATTTGACGTTGTATTTGTTGTTGTTGTTGTTGTTGTTGTTTATTTGACGTTGTTGTTGTTTATTTGACATTGTTGTTGTTGTTGTTGACGTTGTTGTTGTTGTTGTTTATTTGACGTTGTTGTTGTTGTTGTTTATTTCATGATGTTTATTTGACGTTGTTGTTGTTTTTTATTTGATGTTGTTGTTGTTGACATTGTTGTTGTTGTTGTTTTTTATTTGACGTTGTTGTTGTTGTTTATTTGACGTTGTTGTTGTTGTTTATTTGACGTTGTTGTTGTTGTTGTATTAGTTGTTGTTGTTGTTTAGTTGACGTTGTTGTTGTTGTTGTTGTTGTTGTTGATTATTTGACGTTATTGTTGTTGTTTATTTGACATTGTTATTATTGTTGTTGTTGTTTATTTGACGTTGTTGTTGTTGACGTTGTTGTTGTTGTTGTTTATTTGACGTTGTTGTTGTTGTGGTTTATTTGACGTTGTTAATGTTGTTGACATTGTTGTTGTTGTTTTTGTTGTTTATTTGACGTTGTTGTTGTTGTTGTTTTTGTTGTTGTTATTGTTGGTGTTCTTGTTGTTTATTTGACGTTCTTGTTGTTGTTGTTTATTTGACGTTGTTGTTGTTGTTGTTTATTTGACGCTGTTTTTGTTTATTTGACTTTGTTTTTGTTATTTGACGTTGTTGTTGTTGTTGTTGTTGTTATTGCTTATTTGACGTTATTGTTGTTGTTGTTGTTTATTTGATGTTGTTGTTGTTGTTGTTGTTTATTTAACGTTGTTGTTGTTGTTGTTTATTTGACGTTGTTGTTGTTGTTGTTGTTGTTTATTTGACGTTGTTGTTATTGACGTTGTTGTTGTTGTTGTTTAGTTGACGTTGTTATTGTTGTTGTTTATTTGACGTTGTTAATGTTGTTGACGTTGTTGTTGTTGTTTTTGTTGTTTATTTCACGTTGTTATTGTTATTTGACGTTGTTGTTGTTGTATTTGTTGTTGTCGTTGTTGTTGTTGTTTATTTGACGTTGTATTTGTTGTTGTTGTTGTTGTTTATTTGACGTTGTTGTTGTTGTTTATTTGACGTTATTGTTGTTGTTTATTTGACGTTGTTATTGTTGTTGTTTATTTGACATTGTTGTTGTTGATGACATTGTTGCTGTTGTTTATATGACGTTGTTGTTGTCGTCGTTGTTATTTATTTGACGTTGTCGTTGTCGTTGTCGTTGTTGTTTATTTGACATTGTTGTTGTTGTTGACGTTGTTGTTGTTTATTTGACGTTGTTGTTGTTGTTGTTTATTTGACGTTGTTGTTGTTGTTGTTTATTTGACGTTGTTGTTGTTGTTGTTGTTGTTTTTGTTGTTTATTTGACGTTGGTGTTATTTATTTGACGTTGTTGTTGTTATTTATTTGACGTTGTTGTTGTTGTTGTTTATTTGACGTTGTTAATGTTGTTGACATTGTTGTTGTTGTTTTTGTTGTTTATTTGGCGTTGTTGTTGTTGTTGTTATTGTTGGTGTTGTTGTTGTTGTTTTTGTTTATTTGGGGTTGTTGTTGTTTATTTGACGTAGTTTTTATTGTTAATGTTGTTGTTGTTGTTTGTTTATTTGACGATTTTGTTGTTGTTGATGTTGTTGTTGTTGTTGTTGTTTATTTGACGTTGTTGTTGTTGTGGTTTATTTGACGTTGTTGTTTTTGTTATTGTTATTGTTGTTGTTATTTTTTATTTGACGTTATTGTTGTTGTTTATTTGACATTGTTGTTGTCGTTGTTTATTTGACGTTGTTGTTGTTGTTGTTTATTTGACGTTGTTGTTCTTGTTGTTATTTATTTGACATTGTTGATCTTGTTGTTTATTAGACGTTGTTGTTGTTGTTTATTTGACGTTGTTATTGTTGTTTATTTGACGTTGTTTTTGTTATTTGACGTTGTTGTTGTTGTTGTTGTTGTATTTGTTATTGTTGTTGTTGTTGTTGCTTATTTGAGGTTATTGTTGTTGTTGTTTAGTTGATGTTGTTGTTGTTGTTGTTTATATGACGTTGTTGTTGTTGTTGTAGTTTATTTGACGTTGTTGTTGTTGTTGTTGTTGTTGTTTATTTGACGTTGTTGTTGTTGACGTTGTTGTTGTTGTTTGTTTGACATTGTTTTTATTATTTATTTGTCGTTGTTGTTGTTGTTTTTGTTGTTTATTTCACGTTGTTGTTGTTATTTGACGTTGTTGTTGTTGTTGTATTTGTTGTTGTTTATTTGACGTTGTATTTGTTGTTGTTGTTGTTATTTATTTGATGTTGTTGTTGTTGATTATTTGACGTTGTTAATGTTGTTAACATTGTTGTTGTTGTTTTTGTTGTTGTTATTGTTGGTGTTGTTGTTGTTTATTTGACGTTATTATTGTGGTTGTTGTTTATTTGACGTTGTTGTTGTTGTTGTTGTTTATTTGACGTTGTTGTTGTTGTTTATTTGACGTTGTTATTGTTGTTGTTTATTTGACGTTGTTGTTGTTGTTGTTTATTTGACGTTGTTGTTGTTATTTATTTGACGTTGTTGTTGTTGTTGTTTATTTGACATTGTTGTTGTTGTTGTTTATTTGACATTGTTGTTGTTGTTGTTGTTTATTTAATGTTGTTTTAGTTGTTGTTGTTTATTTGACGTTGTTGTTGTTAACATTGTTGTTGTTATTGTTTATTTGACGTTGTTGTTGTTGTTTTTTATTTGACGTAGTTGTTGTTATTGACGTTGTTGTTGTTGTTGTTGTTGTTGTTGTTTATTTGACGTTTTTGTTGTTGTTGATGTTATTGTTGTTGTTGTTTTTTATTTGATGTTGTAGTTCTTGTTTATTTGACGTTGTTGTTGTTGTTGTTGTTTATTTGACGTTGTTGTTGTTGTTGTTTATTTGACGTTGTTGTTATTGTTTATTTGACGTTGTTGTTGTTGTTGTTGTTTATTTGACGTTGTTATTGTTATTTATTTAACGTTGTTTTTATTATTTGACGTTACTGTTGTATTTGTTGTTGTTGCTTATTTGACGTTGTTGTTATTGTTGCTATTTATTTGATGTTGTTGTTGTTGTTGTTTATTTGACGTTGTTGTTGTTTATTCGACGATGTTGTTGTTGTTGTTGTTTATTTGACGTTGTTGTTGTTGTTGTTGTATTTGTTGTTGTTGTTATTGTTGTTGCTTATTTGACGTTGTTGTTATTGTTGTTGTTTATTTGACGTTGTTGTTGTTGTTGTTATTCATTTGACATTGTTGTTGTTGTTGTTTATTTGACGTTGTTGTTGTTGTTGTTTATTTGACGTTGTTGTTGTTTATTTGACGTTGTTGTTGTTGTTGTTTCTTTGACGTTGTTGTTGTTGTTGTTGTTTATTTGACGTTATTGTTGTTGTTTATTTGACGTTGTTATTGTTGTTGTTGTTGTTTATTTGACGTTGTTGTTGTTGTTGTTGTTGTTTATTTGAAGTTGTTATTGTTGTTGTTTATTTGATGTCGTTTTAGTTCTTGTTGTTTATTTGACGTTGTTGTTGTTGTTTTATTTGATGTTGTTGTTGTTGACATTGTTGTTGTTGTTTATTTGACGTTGTTGTTGTTGTTGTTTATTTGACGTAGTTGATGTTATTGACGTTGTTGTTGTTGTTTATTTGACGTTTTTGTTGTTGTTGATGTTATTGTTGTTGTTGTTTTTTATTTGACGTTGTTGTTGTTGTTGTTTATTTGACGTTGTTGTTGTTGTTGTTTATTTGATGTTGTTGTTGTTGTTGTTTATTTGACGTTGTTGTTGTTGTTTATTTGATGTTGTTGTTGTTGTTGTTGTTTATTTGACGTTGTTGTTGTTGTTGTTATTTATTTGACGTTGTTATTGTTTATTTGACATTGTTGTTGTTGTTGTTTATTTGACGTTGTTGTTGACGTTTTTGTTGTTGTTTTTGTTGTTTATTTCACGTTGTTGTTGTTATTTGACGTTGTTGTTGTTGTATTTGTTGTTGTTGTTGTTGTAGTTGTTGTTTATTTGACGTTGTATTTGTTTTTATTGTTGTTGTTGTTGTTCTTTATTTGACGTTGTTGTTGTTGTTTATTTGACATTGTTGTTGTTGTTGTTGACGTTGTTGTTGTTGTTGTTTATTTGACGTTGTTGTTGTTGTTGTTGTTTATTTGATGATGTTTATTTGACGTTGTTGTTGTTTTTTATTTGATGTTGTTGTTGTTGACATTGTTGTTGTTGTTGTTTATTTGATGTTGTTGTTGTTGTTGTTTATTTGACGTAGTTGTTGTTATTGACGTTGTTGTTGTTTAGTTGACGTTTTTGTTGTTATTGATGTTATTGTTGTTGTTGTTTTTTATTTGACGTTGTTGTTGTTGTTTATTTGACGTTGTTGTTGTTGTTTTTTTGACGTTGTTGTTGTTGTTGTTGTATTTGTTGTTGTTGTTGTTTAGTTGACGTTGTTGTTGTTGTTGTTGTTGATTATTTGACGTTATTGTTGTTGTTTATTTGACGTTGTTATTATTGTTGTTGTTGTTTATTTGACGTTGTTGTTGTTGTTGACGTTGTTGTTGTTGTTTTTTATTTGACGTTGTTGTTGTTGTGGTTTATTTGACGTTGTTCATGTTGTTGACATTGTTGTTGTTGTTTTTGTTGTTTATTTGACGTTGTTGTTGTTGTTTTTGTTGTTGTTATTGTTGGTGTTCTTGTTGTTTATTTGACGTTCTTGTTGTTGTTGTTTATTTGACGTTGTTGTTGTTGTTGTTGTTTATTTGATGCTGTTTTTGTTTATTTGACTTTGTTTTTGTTATTTGACGTTGTTGTTGTTGTTGTTGTTGTTGTTGCTTATTTGACGTTATTGTTGTTGTTGTTGTTTATTTGATGTTGTTGTTGTTGTTGTTTATTTGACGTTGTTGTTGTTGTTGTTTATTTGACGTTGTTGTTGTTGTTGTTGTTGTTTATTTGACGTTGTTGTTATTGATGTTGTTGTTGTTGTTGTTTAGTTGACGTTGTTATTGTTGTTGTTTATTTGACGTTGTTAATGTTGTTGACGTTGTTGTTGTTGTTTTTGTTGTTTATTTCACGTTGTTCTTGTTATTTG
The DNA here is from genome assembly GCA_948472305.1 of Vicia faba. Lineage (NCBI taxonomy): Eukaryota > Viridiplantae > Streptophyta > Magnoliopsida > Fabales > Fabaceae > Vicia > Vicia faba. The sequence goes on from OX451741.1 coordinate 295,646,432, forward strand.
ACGTTGTTCTTGTTGTATTTGTTGTTGTTGTTGTTGTTGTTTATTTGACGTTGTATTTGTTGTTGTTGTTGTTGTTTATTTGACGTTGTTGTTGTTGTTGTTTATTTGACGTTGTTAATGTTGTTGACGTTGTTGTTGTTGTTTTTGTTGTTTATTTCACGTTGTTATTGTTATTTGACGTTGTTGTTGTTGTATTTGTTGTTGTCGTTGTTGTTGTTGTTTATTTGACGTTGTATTTGTTGTTGTTGTTGTTGTTTATTTGACGTTGTTGTTGTTGTTTATTTGACGTTATTGTTGTTGTTTATTTGACGTTGTTATTGTTGTTGTTTATTTGACATTGTTGTTGTTGATGACATTGTTGCTGTTGTTTATATGACGTTGTTGTTGTCGTCGTTGTTATTTATTTGACGTTGTCGTTGTCGTTGTCGTTGTTGTTTATTTGACATTGTTGTTGTTGTTGACGTTGTTGTTGTTTATTTGACGTTGTTGTTGTTGTTGTTTATTTGACGTTGTTGTTGTTGTTGTTTATTTGACGTTGTTGTTGTTGTTGTTGTTGTTTTTGTTGTTTATTTGACGTTGGTGTTATTTATTTGACGTTGTTGTTGTTGTTTTTGTTGTTTATTTGGCGTTGTTGTTGTTGTTGTTATTGTTGGTGTTGTTGTTGTTGTTTTTGTTTATTTGGGGTTGTTGTTGTTTATTTGACGTAGTTTTTATTGTTAATGTTGTTGTTGTTGTTTGTTTATTTGACGATTTTGTTGTTGTTGATGTTGTTGTTGTTGTTGTTGTTTATTTGACGTTGTTGTTGTTGTGGTTTATTTGACGTTGTTGTTTTTGTTATTGTTATTGTTGTTGTTATTTTTTATTTGACGTTATTGTTGTTGTTTATTTGACATTGTTGTTGTCGTTGTTTATTTGACGTTGTTGTTGTTGTTGTTTATTTGACGTTGTTGTTCTTGTTGTTATTTATTTGACATTGTTGATCTTGTTGTTTATTAGACGTTGTTGTTGTTGTTTATTTGACGTTGTTATTGTTGTTTATTTGACGTTGTTTTTGTTATTTGACGTTGTTGTTGTTGTTGTTGTTGTTGTATTTGTTATTGTTGTTGTTGTTGTTGCTTATTTGAGGTTATTGTTGTTGTTGTTTAGTTGATGTTGTTGTTGTTGTTTATATGACGTTGTTGTTGTTGTTGTAGTTTATTTGACGTTGTTGTTGTTGTTGTTGTTGTTGTTTATTTGACGTTGTTGTTGTTGACGTTGTTGTTGTTGTTTGTTTGACATTGTTTTTATTATTTATTTGTCGTTTTTGTTGTTGTTTTTGTTGTTTATTTCACGTTGTTGTTGTTATTTGACGTTGTTGTTGTTGTTGTATTTGTTGTTGTTTATTTGACGTTGTATTTGTTGTTGTTGTTGTTATTTATTTGATGTTGTTGTTGTTGATTATTTGACGTTGTTGTTATTGTTGTTGTTTATTTGACGTTGTTGTTGTTGTTGTTATTCATTTGACATTGTTGTTGTTGTTGTTTATTTGACGTTGTTGTTGTTGTTGTTTATTTGACGTTGTTGTTGTTTATTTGACGTTGTTGTTGTTGTTGTTTCTTTGACGTTATTGTTGTTGTTGTTTATTTGACGTTATTGTTGTTGTTTATTTGACGTTGTTATTGTTGTTGTTGTTGTTTATTTGACGTTGTTGTTGTTGTTGTTGTTTATTTGAAGTTGTTGTTGTTGTTGTTGTTTATTTGACGTTGTTAATGTTGTTGACATTGTTGTTGTTATTTTTGTTGTTTATTTGACGTTGTTGTTGTTGTTGTTGTTTTTGTTGTTGTTATTGTTGGTGTTCTTGTTGTTTATTTGACGTTGTTGTTGTTATTGTTTATTTGACGTTGTTGTTGTTGTTTATTTGACGTTTTTGTTGTTTATTTGACGTTGTTTTTGTTATTTGACGTTGTTGTTGTTGTTGCTTATTTGACATTGTTGTTGTTATTTATTTGATGTTGTTGTTGTTTATTTGTCGTTGTTGTTGTCGTTGTTGTTGTTTATTTGATGTTGTTCTTGTTGTTGTTGTTGTTTATTTGACGTTGTTGTTGTTTAGTTGACGTTGTTATTGTTGTTGTTTATTTGACGTTGTTAATGTTGTTGACGTTGTTGTTGTTGTTTTTGTTGTTTATTTCACGTTGTTGTTGTTATTTTACGTTGTTGTTGTTGTATTTGTTGTTGTTGTTTCTTTGACGTTGTATTTGTTGTTGTTGTTGTTGTTGTTGTTGTTGTTGTTGTTTATTTGATGTTGTAGTTGTTTATTTGATGTTATTGTTGTTGTTTATTTGACGTTGTTATTGTTGTTGTTGTTGTTTATTTGACATTGTTGTTGTTGATGACATTGTTGTTGTTGTTTATTTGACGTTGTTGTTGTTGTTGTTTATTTGACGTTGTTAATGTTGTTGACATTGTTGTTGTTGTTTTTGTTGTTTATTTGACGTTGTTGTTTTTGTTGTTGTTATTGTTGGTGTTGTTGTTGTTTATTTGACGTTGTTGTTGTTGTTGTTTATTTGACGTTGTTGTTGTTGTTGTTTATTTGACGTTGTTGTTGTTATTTGAAGTTGTTGTTGTTGCTGTTTATTTGACGTTGTTATTGTTGTTGTTGGTTTTTATTTGACATTATTGTTGTTGACGTTGTTGTTGTTGTTGTTTATTTGACGTTGTTGTTGTTGTTGTTTATTTGACGTTGTTGTTGTTGTTTATTTAACGTTGTTGTTATTGTTGTTAATTTGACATTGTTGTTGTTGTTGTTGACGTTGTTATTTATTTGACGTTGTTGTTGTTGTTGTTGTTTATTTGATGTTGTTTTAGTTGTTGTTGTTTATTTGACGTTGTTGTTGTTGTTTTATTTGATGTTGTTGTTGTTGACATTGTTGTTGTTGTTTATTTGACGTTGTTGTTGTTGTTTATTTGACGTAGTTGTTGTTATTGACGTTGTTGTTGTTGTTTATTTGACGTTTTTGTTGTTGTTGATGTTATTGTTGTTGTTGTTTTTTATTTGACGTTGTTGTTGTTGTTTATTTGACGTTGTTGTTGTTGTTGTTTATTTGATGTTGTTGTTGTTGTTGTTGTTTATTTGACGTTGTTGTTGTTGTTTATTTGATGTTGTTGTTGTTGTTGTTTATTTGACGTTGTTGTTGTTGTTATTTATTTGACGTTGTTATTGTTTATTTGACATTATTGTTGTTGTTGTTGTTGTTTATTTGACGTTGTTGTTGACGTTGTTGTTGTTGTTTTTGTTGTTTATTTCAGGTTGTTGTTGTTATTTGACGTTGTTGTTGTTGTATTTGTTGTTGTTGTTGTTGTTTATTTGACGTTGTATTTGTTGTTGTTGTTGTTGTTGTTGTTTATTTGACGTTGTTGTTGTTTATTTGACATTGTTGTTGTTGTTGTTGACGTTGTTGTTGTTGTTGTTTATTTGACGTTGTTGTTGTTGTTGTTTATTTCATGATGTTTATTTGACGTTGTTGTTGTTTTTTATTTGATGTTGTTGTTGTTGACATTGTTGTTGTTGTTGTTTTTTATTTGACGTTGTTGTTGTTGTTTATTTGACGTTGTTGTTGTTGTTTATTTGACGTTGTTGTTGTTGTTGTATTAGTTGTTGTTGTTGTTTAGTTGACGTTGTTGTTGTTGTTGTTGTTGTTGTTGATTATTTGACGTTATTGTTGTTGTTTATTTGACATTGTTATTATTGTTGTTGTTGTTTATTTGACGTTGTTGTTGTTGACGTTGTTGTTGTTGTTGTTTATTTGACGTTGTTGTTGTTGTGGTTTATTTGACGTTGTTAATGTTGTTGACATTGTTGTTGTTGTTTTTGTTGTTTATTTGACGTTGTTGTTGTTGTTGTTTTTGTTGTTGTTATTGTTGGTGTTCTTGTTGTTTATTTGACGTTCTTGTTGTTGTTGTTTATTTGACGTTGTTGTTGTTGTTGTTTATTTGACGCTGTTTTTGTTTATTTGACTTTGTTTTTGTTATTTGACGTTGTTGTTGTTGTTGTTGTTGTTATTGCTTATTTGACGTTATTGTTGTTGTTGTTGTTTATTTGATGTTGTTGTTGTTGTTGTTGTTTATTTAACGTTGTTGTTGTTGTTGTTTATTTGACGTTGTTGTTGTTGTTGTTGTTGTTTATTTGACGTTGTTGTTATTGACGTTGTTGTTGTTGTTGTTTAGTTGACGTTGTTATTGTTGTTGTTTATTTGACGTTGTTAATGTTGTTGACGTTGTTGTTGTTGTTTTTGTTGTTTATTTCACGTTGTTATTGTTATTTGACGTTGTTGTTGTTGTATTTGTTGTTGTCGTTGTTGTTGTTGTTTATTTGACGTTGTATTTGTTGTTGTTGTTGTTGTTTATTTGACGTTGTTGTTGTTGTTTATTTGACGTTATTGTTGTTGTTTATTTGACGTTGTTATTGTTGTTGTTTATTTGACATTGTTGTTGTTGATGACATTGTTGCTGTTGTTTATATGACGTTGTTGTTGTCGTCGTTGTTATTTATTTGACGTTGTCGTTGTCGTTGTCGTTGTTGTTTATTTGACATTGTTGTTGTTGTTGACGTTGTTGTTGTTTATTTGACGTTGTTGTTGTTGTTGTTTATTTGACGTTGTTGTTGTTGTTGTTTATTTGACGTTGTTGTTGTTGTTGTTGTTGTTTTTGTTGTTTATTTGACGTTGGTGTTATTTATTTGACGTTGTTGTTGTTATTTATTTGACGTTGTTGTTGTTGTTGTTTATTTGACGTTGTTAATGTTGTTGACATTGTTGTTGTTGTTTTTGTTGTTTATTTGGCGTTGTTGTTGTTGTTGTTATTGTTGGTGTTGTTGTTGTTGTTTTTGTTTATTTGGGGTTGTTGTTGTTTATTTGACGTAGTTTTTATTGTTAATGTTGTTGTTGTTGTTTGTTTATTTGACGATTTTGTTGTTGTTGATGTTGTTGTTGTTGTTGTTGTTTATTTGACGTTGTTGTTGTTGTGGTTTATTTGACGTTGTTGTTTTTGTTATTGTTATTGTTGTTGTTATTTTTTATTTGACGTTATTGTTGTTGTTTATTTGACATTGTTGTTGTCGTTGTTTATTTGACGTTGTTGTTGTTGTTGTTTATTTGACGTTGTTGTTCTTGTTGTTATTTATTTGACATTGTTGATCTTGTTGTTTATTAGACGTTGTTGTTGTTGTTTATTTGACGTTGTTATTGTTGTTTATTTGACGTTGTTTTTGTTATTTGACGTTGTTGTTGTTGTTGTTGTTGTATTTGTTATTGTTGTTGTTGTTGTTGCTTATTTGAGGTTATTGTTGTTGTTGTTTAGTTGATGTTGTTGTTGTTGTTGTTTATATGACGTTGTTGTTGTTGTTGTAGTTTATTTGACGTTGTTGTTGTTGTTGTTGTTGTTGTTTATTTGACGTTGTTGTTGTTGACGTTGTTGTTGTTGTTTGTTTGACATTGTTTTTATTATTTATTTGTCGTTGTTGTTGTTGTTTTTGTTGTTTATTTCACGTTGTTGTTGTTATTTGACGTTGTTGTTGTTGTTGTATTTGTTGTTGTTTATTTGACGTTGTATTTGTTGTTGTTGTTGTTATTTATTTGATGTTGTTGTTGTTGATTATTTGACGTTGTTAATGTTGTTAACATTGTTGTTGTTGTTTTTGTTGTTGTTATTGTTGGTGTTGTTGTTGTTTATTTGACGTTATTATTGTGGTTGTTGTTTATTTGACGTTGTTGTTGTTGTTGTTGTTGTTTATTTGACGTTGTTGTTGTTGTTTATTTGACGTTGTTATTGTTGTTGTTTATTTGACGTTGTTGTTGTTGTTGTTTATTTGACGTTGTTGTTGTTATTTATTTGACGTTGTTGTTGTTGTTGTTTATTTGACATTGTTGTTGTTGTTGTTTATTTGACATTGTTGTTGTTGTTGTTGTTTATTTAATGTTGTTTTAGTTGTTGTTGTTTATTTGACGTTGTTGTTGTTAACATTGTTGTTGTTATTGTTTATTTGACGTTGTTGTTGTTGTTTTTTATTTGACGTAGTTGTTGTTATTGACGTTGTTGTTGTTGTTGTTGTTGTTGTTGTTTATTTGACGTTTTTGTTGTTGTTGATGTTATTGTTGTTGTTGTTTTTTATTTGATGTTGTAGTTCTTGTTTATTTGACGTTGTTGTTGTTGTTGTTGTTTATTTGACGTTGTTGTTGTTGTTGTTTATTTGACGTTGTTGTTATTGTTTATTTGACGTTGTTGTTGTTGTTGTTGTTTATTTGACGTTGTTATTGTTATTTATTTAACGTTGTTTTTATTATTTGACGTTACTGTTGTATTTGTTGTTGTTGCTTATTTGACGTTGTTGTTATTGTTGCTATTTATTTGATGTTGTTGTTGTTGTTGTTTATTTGACGTTGTTGTTGTTTATTCGACGATGTTGTTGTTGTTGTTGTTTATTTGACGTTGTTGTTGTTGTTGTTGTATTTGTTGTTGTTGTTATTGTTGTTGCTTATTTGACGTTGTTGTTATTGTTGTTGTTTATTTGACGTTGTTGTTGTTGTTGTTATTCATTTGACATTGTTGTTGTTGTTGTTTATTTGACGTTGTTGTTGTTGTTGTTTATTTGACGTTGTTGTTGTTTATTTGACGTTGTTGTTGTTGTTGTTTCTTTGACGTTGTTGTTGTTGTTGTTGTTTATTTGACGTTATTGTTGTTGTTTATTTGACGTTGTTATTGTTGTTGTTGTTGTTTATTTGACGTTGTTGTTGTTGTTGTTGTTGTTTATTTGAAGTTGTTATTGTTGTTGTTTATTTGATGTCGTTTTAGTTCTTGTTGTTTATTTGACGTTGTTGTTGTTGTTTTATTTGATGTTGTTGTTGTTGACATTGTTGTTGTTGTTTATTTGACGTTGTTGTTGTTGTTGTTTATTTGACGTAGTTGATGTTATTGACGTTGTTGTTGTTGTTTATTTGACGTTTTTGTTGTTGTTGATGTTATTGTTGTTGTTGTTTTTTATTTGACGTTGTTGTTGTTGTTGTTTATTTGACGTTGTTGTTGTTGTTGTTTATTTGATGTTGTTGTTGTTGTTTATTTGACGTTGTTGTTGTTGTTTATTTGATGTTGTTGTTGTTGTTGTTGTTGTTTATTTGACGTTGTTGTTGTTGTTGTTATTTATTTGACGTTGTTATTGTTTATTTGACATTGTTGTTGTTGTTGTTTATTTGACGTTGTTGTTGACGTTTTTGTTGTTGTTTTTGTTGTTTATTTCACGTTGTTGTTGTTATTTGACGTTGTTGTTGTTGTATTTGTTGTTGTTGTTGTTGTAGTTGTTGTTTATTTGACGTTGTATTTGTTTTTATTGTTGTTGTTGTTGTTCTTTATTTGACGTTGTTGTTGTTGTTTATTTGACATTGTTGTTGTTGTTGTTGACGTTGTTGTTGTTGTTGTTTATTTGACGTTGTTGTTGTTGTTGTTGTTGTTTATTTGATGATGTTTATTTGACGTTGTTGTTGTTTTTTATTTGATGTTGTTGTTGTTGACATTGTTGTTGTTGTTGTTTATTTGATGTTGTTGTTGTTGTTGTTTATTTGACGTAGTTGTTGTTATTGACGTTGTTGTTGTTTAGTTGACGTTTTTGTTGTTATTGATGTTATTGTTGTTGTTGTTTTTTATTTGACGTTGTTGTTGTTGTTTATTTGACGTTGTTGTTGTTGTTTTTTTGACGTTGTTGTTGTTGTTGTTGTATTTGTTGTTGTTGTTGTTTAGTTGACGTTGTTGTTGTTGTTGTTGTTGATTATTTGACGTTATTGTTGTTGTTTATTTGACGTTGTTATTATTGTTGTTGTTGTTTATTTGACGTTGTTGTTGTTGTTGACGTTGTTGTTGTTGTTTTTTATTTGACGTTGTTGTTGTTGTGGTTTATTTGACGTTGTTAATGTTGTTGACATTGTTGTTGTTGTTTTTGTTGTTTATTTGACGTTGTTGTTGTTGTTTTTGTTGTTGTTATTGTTGGTGTTCTTGTTGTTTATTTGACGTTCTTGTTGTTGTTGTTTATTTGACGTTGTTGTTGTTGTTGTTGTTTATTTGATGCTGTTTTTGTTTATTTGACTTTGTTTTTGTTATTTGACGTTGTTGTTGTTGTTGTTGTTGTTGTTGTTGTTGCTTATTTGACGTTATTGTTGTTGTTGTTGTTTATTTGATGTTGTTGTTGTTGTTGTTTATTTGACGTTGTTGTTGTTGTTGTTTATTTGACGTTGTTGTTGTTGTTGTTGTTGTTTATTTGACGTTGTTGTTATTGATGTTGTTGTTGTTGTTGTTTAGTTGACGTTGTTATTGTTGTTGTTTATTTGACGTTGTTAATGTTGTTGACGTTGTTGTTGTTGTTGTTTATTTGACGTAGTTTTTATTGTTAATGTTGTTGTTGTTGTTTGTTTATTTGACGATTTTGTTGTTGTTGATGTTGTTGTTGTTGTTGTTGTTTATTTGACGTTGTTGTTGTTGTGGTTTATTTGACGTTGTTGTTTTTGTTATTGTTATTGTTGTTGTTATTTTTTATTTGACGTTATTGTTGTTGTTTATTTGACATTGTTGTTGTCGTTGTTTATTTGACGTTGTTGTTGTTGTTGTTTATTTGACGTTGTTGTTCTTGTTGTTATTTATTTGACATTGTTGATCTTGTTGTTTATTAGACGTTGTTGTTGTTGTTTATTTGACGTTGTTATTGTTGTTTATTTGACGTTGTTTTTGTTATTTGACGTTGTTGTTGTTGTTGTTGTTGTATTTGTTATTGTTGTTGTTGTTGTTGCTTATTTGAGGTTATTGTTGTTGTTGTTTAGTTGATGTTGTTGTTGTTGTTGTTTATATGACGTTGTTGTTGTTGTTGTAGTTTATTTGACGTTGTTGTTGTTGTTGTTGTTGTTGTTTATTTGACGTTGTTGTTGTTGACGTTGTTGTTGTTGTTTGTTTGACATTGTTTTTATTATTTATTTGTCGTTGTTGTTGTTGTTTTTGTTGTTTATTTCACGTTGTTGTTGTTATTTGACGTTGTTGTTGTTGTTGTATTTGTTGTTGTTTATTTGACGTTGTATTTGTTGTTGTTGTTGTTATTTATTTGATGTTGTTGTTGTTGATTATTTGACGTTGTTAATGTTGTTAACATTGTTGTTGTTGTTTTTGTTGTTGTTATTGTTGGTGTTGTTGTTGTTTATTTGACGTTATTATTGTGGTTGTTGTTTATTTGACGTTGTTGTTGTTGTTGTTGTTGTTTATTTGACGTTGTTGTTGTTGTTTATTTGACGTTGTTATTGTTGTTGTTTATTTGACGTTGTTGTTGTTGTTGTTTATTTGACGTTGTTGTTGTTATTTATTTGACGTTGTTGTTGTTGTTGTTTATTTGACATTGTTGTTGTTGTTGTTTATTTGACATTGTTGTTGTTGTTGTTGTTTATTTAATGTTGTTTTAGTTGTTGTTGTTTATTTGACGTTGTTGTTGTTAACATTGTTGTTGTTATTGTTTATTTGACGTTGTTGTTGTTGTTTTTTATTTGACGTAGTTGTTGTTATTGACGTTGTTGTTGTTGTTGTTGTTGTTGTTGTTTATTTGACGTTTTTGTTGTTGTTGATGTTATTGTTGTTGTTGTTTTTTATTTGATGTTGTAGTTCTTGTTTATTTGACGTTGTTGTTGTTGTTGTTGTTTATTTGACGTTGTTGTTGTTGTTGTTTATTTGACGTTGTTGTTATTGTTTATTTGACGTTGTTGTTGTTGTTGTTGTTTATTTGACGTTGTTATTGTTATTTATTTAACGTTGTTTTTATTATTTGACGTTACTGTTGTATTTGTTGTTGTTGCTTATTTGACGTTGTTGTTATTGTTGCTATTTATTTGATGTTGTTGTTGTTGTTGTTTATTTGACGTTGTTGTTGTTTATTCGACGATGTTGTTGTTGTTGTTGTTTATTTGACGTTGTTGTTGTTGTTGTTGTATTTGTTGTTGTTGTTATTGTTGTTGCTTATTTGACGTTGTTGTTATTGTTGTTGTTTATTTGACGTTGTTGTTGTTGTTGTTATTCATTTGACATTGTTGTTGTTGTTGTTTATTTGACGTTGTTGTTGTTGTTGTTTATTTGACGTTGTTGTTGTTTATTTGACGTTGTTGTTGTTGTTGTTTCTTTGACGTTGTTGTTGTTGTTGTTGTTTATTTGACGTTATTGTTGTTGTTTATTTGACGTTGTTATTGTTGTTGTTGTTGTTTATTTGACGTTGTTGTTGTTGTTGTTGTTGTTTATTTGAAGTTGTTATTGTTGTTGTTTATTTGATGTCGTTTTAGTTCTTGTTGTTTATTTGACGTTGTTGTTGTTGTTTTATTTGATGTTGTTGTTGTTGACATTGTTGTTGTTGTTTATTTGACGTTGTTGTTGTTGTTGTTTATTTGACGTAGTTGATGTTATTGACGTTGTTGTTGTTGTTTATTTGACGTTTTTGTTGTTGTTGATGTTATTGTTGTTGTTGTTTTTTATTTGACGTTGTTGTTGTTGTTGTTTATTTGACGTTGTTGTTGTTGTTGTTTATTTGATGTTGTTGTTGTTGTTGTTTATTTGACGTTGTTGTTGTTGTTTATTTGATGTTGTTGTTGTTGTTGTTGTTGTTTATTTGACGTTGTTGTTGTTGTTGTTATTTATTTGACGTTGTTATTGTTTATTTGACATTGTTGTTGTTGTTGTTTATTTGACGTTGTTGTTGACGTTTTTGTTGTTGTTTTTGTTGTTTATTTCACGTTGTTGTTGTTATTTGACGTTGTTGTTGTTGTATTTGTTGTTGTTGTTGTTGTTGTAGTTGTTGTTTATTTGACGTTGTATTTGTTTTTATTGTTGTTGTTGTTGTTCTTTATTTGACGTTGTTGTTGTTGTTTATTTGACATTGTTGTTGTTGTTGTTGACGTTGTTGTTGTTGTTGTTTATTTGACGTTGTTGTTGTTGTTGTTGTTGTTTATTTGATGATGTTTATTTGACGTTGTTGTTGTTTTTTATTTGATGTTGTTGTTGTTGACATTGTTGTTGTTGTTGTTTATTTGATGTTGTTGTTGTTGTTGTTTATTTGACGTAGTTGTTGTTATTGACGTTGTTGTTGTTTAGTTGACGTTTTTGTTGTTATTGATGTTATTGTTGTTGTTGTTTTTTATTTGACGTTGTTGTTGTTGTTTATTTGACGTTGTTGTTGTTGTTTTTTTGACGTTGTTGTTGTTGTTGTTGTATTTGTTGTTGTTGTTGTTTAGTTGACGTTGTTGTTGTTGTTGTTGTTGATTATTTGACGTTATTGTTGTTGTTTATTTGACGTTGTTATTATTGTTGTTGTTGTTTATTTGACGTTGTTGTTGTTGTTGACGTTGTTGTTGTTGTTTTTTATTTGACGTTGTTGTTGTTGTGGTTTATTTGACGTTGTTAATGTTGTTGACATTGTTGTTGTTGTTTTTGTTGTTTATTTGACGTTGTTGTTGTTGTTTTTGTTGTTGTTATTGTTGGTGTTCTTGTTGTTTATTTGACGTTCTTGTTGTTGTTGTTTATTTGACGTTGTTGTTGTTGTTGTTGTTTATTTGATGCTGTTTTTGTTTATTTGACTTTGTTTTTGTTATTTGACGTTGTTGTTGTTGTTGTTGTTGTTGTTGTTGCTTATTTGACGTTATTGTTGTTGTTGTTGTTTATTTGATGTTGTTGTTGTTGTTGTTTATTTGACGTTGTTGTTGTTGTTGTTTATTTGACGTTGTTGTTGTTGTTGTTGTTGTTTATTTGACGTTGTTGTTATTGATGTTGTTGTTGTTGTTGTTTAGTTGACGTTGTTATTGTTGTTGTTTATTTGACGTTGTTAATGTTGTTGACGTTGTTGTTGTTGTTTTTGTTGTTTATTTCACGTTGTTCTTGTTATTTGACGTTGTTCTTGTTGTATTTGTTGTTGTTGTTGTTGTTGTTTATTTGACGTTGTATTTGTTGTTGTTGTTGTTGTTTATTTGACGTTGTTGTTGTTGTTGTTTATTTGACGTTGTTAATGTTGTTGACATTGTTGTTGTTGTTTCTTGTTGTTTGTTTGACGTTGTTGTTGTTGTTGTTGTTTTTGTTATTGTTATTGTTGTTGTTGTTGTTGTTTATTTGACGTTGTTGTTGTTGTTTATTTGACGTTGTTGTTGTTGTTGTTGTTTTTGTTTATTTGACGTTGTTGTTGTTGTTGTTTATTTGACGTTGTTGTTGTTGTTTATTTGATGTTGTTGTTGTTGTTGTTTATTTGACGTTGTTGTTGTTGTTTATTTGACATTGTTGTTGTTTTTGTTGTTGACGTTGTTGTTGTTGTTGTTTATTTGACGTTGTTGTTGTTGTTGTTTATTTGATGTTGTTTATTTGACGATGTTGTTGTTGTTGTTTTTGTTTATTTGACGTTGTTGTTGTTGTTGTTTATTTGACGTTGTTGTTGTTGTTGTTTATTTGACGTTGTTGTTGTTTATTTGATGTTGATGTTGTTGTTGTTTATTTGACGTTGTTGTTGTTTTTATTTATTTGACGTTGTTATTGTATATTTGACATTATTGTTGTTGTTGTTGTTTATTTGACGTTGTTGTTGACGTTGTTGTTGTTGTTTTTGTTGTTTATTTCAGGTTGTTGTTGTTATTTGACGTTGTTGTTGTTGTATTTGTTGTTGTTGTTGTTGTTTATTTGACGTTGTATTTGTTGTTGTTGTTGTTGTTGTTTATTTGACGTTGTTGTTGTTGTTTATTTGACATTGTTGTTGTTGTTGTTGACGTTGTTGTTGTTGTTGTTTATTTGACGTTGTTGTTGTTGTTGTTTATTTGATGATGTTTATTTGACGTTGTTGTTGTTTTTTATTTGATGTTGTTGTTGTTGACATTGTTGTTGTTGTTGTTTATTTGATGTTGTTGTTGTTGTTGTTTATTTGACGTAGTTGTTGTTATTGACGTTGTTGTTGTTTAGTTGACGTTTTTGTTGTTATTGATGTTATTGTTGTTGTTGTTTTTTATTTGACGTTGTTGTTGTTGACGTTGTTGTTGTTGTTGTTTATTTGACGTTGTTGTTGTTGTGGTTTATTTGACGTTGTTAATGTTGTTGACATTGTTGTTGTTGTTTTTGTTGTTTATTTGACGTTGTTGTTGTTGTTGTTGTTTTTGTTGTTGTTATTGTTGGTGTTCTTGTTGTTTATTTGACGTTCTTGTTGTTGTTGTTTATTTGACGTTGTTGTTGTTGTTGTTGTTTATTTGACGCTGTTTTTGTTTATTTGACTTTGATTTTGTTATTTGACGTTGTTGTTGTTGTTGTTGTTGCTTATTTGACGTTATTGTTGTTGTTGTTGTTTATTTGATGTTGTTGTTGTTGTTGTTTATTTGACGTTGTTGTTGTTTATTTGACGTTTTTGTTGTTGTTGTTGTTGTTGTTTATTTGACGTTGTTGTTATTGACATTGTTGTTGTTGTTGTTTAGTTGACGTTGTTATTGTTGTTGTTTATTTGACGTTGTTAATGTTGTTGACGTTGTTGTTGTTGTTTTTGTTGTTTATTTCACGTTGTTATTGTTATTTGACGTTGTTGTTGTTGTTGTTGTTGTATTTGTTGTTGTCGTTGTTGTTGTTGTTTATTTGATGTTGTATTTGTTGTTGTTGTTGTTTATTTGACGTTGTTGTTGTTGTTTATTTGACGTTATTGTTGTTGTTTATTTGACGTTGTTATTGTTGTTGTTTATTTGACATTGTTGTTGTTGATGACATTGTTGTTGTTGTTTATATGACGTTGTTGTTGTCGTCGTTGTTGTTTATATGACGTTGTTGTCGTCGTCGTTGTTGTTTATTTGACGTTGTCGTTGTCGTTGTTGTTTATTTGACGTTGTTGTTGTTGTTGACGTTGTTGTTGTTTTTTATTTGACGTTGTTGTTGTTGTTGTTTATGTGACGTTGTTGTTGTTTTTGTTGTTTATTTCACGTTGTTCTTGTTATTTGACGTTGTTGTTGTTGTATTTGTTGTTGTTGTTGTTGTTGTTGTTTATTGGACGTTGTATTTGTTGTTGTTGTTGTTGTTTATTTGACGTTGTTGTTGTTGTTGTTGTTTATTTGACGTTGTTAATGTTGTTGACATTGTTGTTGTTGTTTTTGTTGTTTTTTTGACGTTGTTGTTGTTGTTGTTGTTGTTTTTGTTATTGTTATTATTGTTGTTGTTGTTGTTTATTTGACGTTGTTGTTGTTGTTTATTTGACGTTGTTGTTGTTGTTGTTTTTGTTTATTTGACATTGTTGTCGTTGTTGTTTATTTGACGTTGTTGTTGTTGTTGTTTATTTGATGTTGTTGTTGTTGTTGTTGTTTATTTGACTTTGTTGTTGTTGTTGTTTATTTGATGTTGTTGTTGTTGTTGTTTATTTGACGTTGTTGTTGTTGTTTATTTAATGTTGTTGTTGTTGTTGTTTATTTGACGTTGTTGTTGTTGTTATTTATTTGACGTTGTTATTGTTTATTTGACATTGTTGTTGTCGTTGTTGTTGTTTATTTGACGTTGTTGTTGACGTTGTTGTTGTTGTTTTTGTTGTTTATTTCTGGTTGTTGTTGTTATTTGACGTTGTTGTTGTTGTATTTGTTGTTGTTGTTGTTGTTGTTTATTTGACGTTGTATTTGTTGTTGTTGTTGTTGTTGTTTATTTGACGTTGTTGTTGTTGTTTATTTGACATTGTTGTTGATGTTGTTGACGTTGTTGTTGTTGTTGTTGTTTATTTGACGTTGTTGTTGTTGTTGTTTATTTGATGTTGTTTATTTGACGTTGTTGTTGTTTTTTATTTGATGTTGTTGTTGTTGACATTGTTGTTGTTGTTGTTTATTTGATGTTGTTGTTGTTGTTGTTTATTTGACGTAGTTGTTGTTATTGACGTTGTTGTTGTTTAGTTGACGTTTTTGTTGTTGTTGATGTTATTGTTGTTGTTGTTTTTTATTTGACGTTGTTGTTGTTGTTGTTTATTTGACGTTGTTGTTGTTGTTGTTTATTTGACGTTGTTGTTGTTATTTGCAATTGTTGTTGTCGTTGTTGTATTTGTTGTTATTGTTGTTTAGTTGACGTTGTTGTTGTTGTTGTTTATTTGACGTTATTGTTGTAGTTTAGTTGACGTTGTTATTATTGTTGTTGTTGTTTATTTGACGTTGTTGTTGTTCACGTTGTTGTTGTTGTTGTTTATTTGACGTTGTTGTTGTTGTTGTTGTTGTTGTTTATTTGACGTTGTTAATGTTGTTGACATTATTGTTGTTGTTTTTGTTGTTTATTTGACGTTGTTCATGTTGTTGTTGTTGTTGTTGTTGTTGTTGTTGTTGTTTTTGTTGTTGTTATTGTTGGTGTTCTTGTTGTTTATTTGACGTTCTTGTTGTTGTTGTTTATTTGACGTTGTTGTTGTTGTTGTTGTTGTTTATTTGACGTTGTTGTTGTTTATTTGACTTTGTTTTTGTTATTTGACGTTGTTGTTGTTGTTGTTGCTTATTTGACGTTGTTGTTGTTGTTGTTTATTTGATGTTGTTGTTGTTGTTTATTTGACGTAGTTGTTGTTATTGACGTTGTTGTTGTTTAGTTGACGTTTTTGTTGTTGTTGATGTTATTGTTGTTGTTGTTTTTTATTTGACGTTGTTGTTGTTGTTTATTTGACGTTGTTGTTGTTGTTGTTGTTTATTTGACGTTGTTGTTGTATTTGTTGTTGTTGTTGTTTAGTTGCATTGTTGTTGTTGTTGTTGTTGTTGTTTATTTGACGTTATTGTTGTTGTTTATTTGACGTTGTTATTATTGTTGTTGTTGTTTATTTGACGTTGTTGTTGTTGACGTTGTTGTTGTTGTTGTTTATTTGACGTTGTTGTTGTTGTTGTTTATTTGACGTTGTTAATGTTGTTGACATTGTTGTTGTTGTTTTTGTTGTTTATTTGACGTTGTTGTTGTTGTTGTTTTTGTTGTTGTTATTGTTGGTGTTCTTGTTGTTTATTTGACGTTCTTGTTGTTGTTGTTTATTTGACGTTGTTGTTGTTGTTGTTTATTTGACACTGTTTTTGTTTATTTGACTTTGTTTTTGTTATTTGACGTTGTTGTTGTTGTTGTTGTTGTTGTTGTTGCTTATTTGACGTTATTGTTGTTGTTGTTGTTTATTTGATGTTGTTGTTGTTGTTGTTTATTTGACGTTGTTGTTGTTTATTTGACGTTGTTGTTGTTGTTGTTGTTGTTGTTTATTTGACGTTGTTGTTGTTATTGACGTTGTTGTTGTTGTTGTTTAGTTGACGTTGTTATTGTTGTTGTTTATTTGACGTTGTTAATGTTGTTGACGTTGTTGTTGTTTTTTTTGTTGTTTATTTCACGTTGTTGTTATTATTTGACGTTGTTGTTGTTGTATTTGTTGTTGTCGTTGTTGTTGTTGTTTATTTGACGTTGTATTTGTTGTTGTTGTTTATTTGACGTTGTTGTTGTTGTTTATTTGACGTTATTGTTGTTGTTTATTTGACGTTGTTATTGTTGTTGTTTATTTAACATTGTTGTTGTTGATGACATTGTTGCTGTTGTTTATATGACGTTGTTGTCGTCGTCGTTGTTGTTTATTTGACGTTGTCGTTGTCATTGTTGTTGTTGTTTATTTGACGTTGTTGTTGTTGTTGACGTTGTTGTTGTTGTTGACGTTGTTGTTGTTGTTTATTTGACGTTGTTGTTGTTTTTTATTTGACGTTGTAGTTGTTTTTGTTGTTTATTTCACGTTGTTGTTGTTATTTGACGTTGTATTTGTTGTTGTTATTGTTGTTGCTGTTGTTTATTTGACGTTGTATTTGTTGTTGTTGTTGTTTATTTGACGTTGTTGTTGTTGTTGTTGTTTATTTGACGTTGTTAATGTTGATGACATTGTTGTTGTTGTTTTTGTTGTTTGTTTGACGTTGTTGTTGTTGTTGTTGTTTTTGTTATTGTTATTGTTGTTGTTGTTGTTTATTTGACGTTATTGTTGTTGTTGTTTATTTGACGTTGTTGTTGTTGTTGTTTTTGTTTATTTGACGTTGTTGTTGTTGTTGTTTATTTGACGTTGTTGTTGTTGTTTATTTGACGTTGTTGTTGTTGTTGTTGTTGTTTATTTGACGTTGTTGTTGCTGTTTATTTGACATTGTTGTTGTTGTTGTTGACGTTGTTGTTGTTGTTGTTTATTTGACGTTGTTGTTGTTGTTGTTTATTTGATGTTGTTTATTTGACGTTGTTGTTGTTTTTTATTTGATGTTGTTGTTGTTGACATTGTTGTTGTTGTTGTTGTTTATTTGATGTTGTTGTTGTTGTTTATTTGACGTAGTTGTTGTTATTGACGTTGTTGTTGTTTAGTTGACGTTTTTGTTGTTGTTGATGTTATTGTTGTTGTTGTTTTTTATTTGACGTTGTTGTTGTTGTTGTTTGTTTGACGTTGTTGTTGTTGTTGTTGTTTATTTGACGTTGTTGTTGTTATTTGCAGTTGTTGTTGTCGTTGTTGTATTTGTTGTTGTTGTTGTTTATTTGACGTTATTGTTGTTGTTTAGTTGACGTTGTTATTATTGTTGTTGTTGTTTATTTGACGTTGTTGTTGTTGACGTTGTTGTTGTTGTTGTTGTTTATTTGACGTTGTTGTTGTTGTTGTTGTTTATTTGACGTTGTTAATGTTGTTGACATTATTGTTGTTGTTTTTGTTGTTTATTTGACGTTGTTGTTGTTGTTGTTGTTGTTTTTGTTGTTGTTATTGTTGGTGTTCTTGTTGTTTATTTGACGTTCTTGTTGTTGTTGTTGTTTATTTGACGTTGTTGTTGTTGTTTATTTGACGTTGTTGTTGTTTATTTGACTTTGTTTTTGTTATTTGACGTTGTTGTTGTTGTTGTTGTTGCTTATTTGACGTTGTTGTTGTTGTTGCTGTTGTTTATTTGATGTTGTTGTTGTTGTTCTTTATTTGACGTCGTTGTTGTTGTTGTTTATTTGACGTTGTTGTTGTTATTGACGTTGTTGTTGTTGTTGTTGTTTAGTTGACGTTGTTATTGTTGTTGTTTATTTGACGTTGTTAATGTTGTTGACGTTGTTGTTGTTGTTTTTGTTGTTTATTTCATGTTGTTGTTGTTATTTGACGTTGTTGTTGTTGTTGTATTTGTTGTTGTTGTTGTTGTTGTTGTTTATTTGACGTTGTATTTATTGTTGTTGTTGTTGTTTATTTGACGTTGTTGTTGTTGTTTATTTGACGTTATTGTTGTTGTTTATTTGACGTTGTTATTGTTGTTGTTTATTTGACATTGTTGTTGTTAATGACATTGTTGTTGTTGTTGTTTATATGACGTTGTTGTTGTTGTTTATTTGACGTTGTCGTTGTCGTTGTTGTAGTTGTTTATTTGACGTTGTTGTTGTTGTTGACGTTGTTGTTGTTGTTTATTTGACGTTGTTGTTGTTGTTGTTTATTTGACGTTGTTGTGGTTTTTGTTGTTTATTTCACGTTGTTGTTGTTTTTTGACGTTGTTGTTGTTGTATTTGTTGTTGTTGTTTTTGTTGTTTATTTGACGTTGTTGTTGTTGTTGTTGTTGTTTATTTGACGTTGTTGTTATTTGAAGTTGTTGTTGTCGTTGTTGTATTTGTTGTTGTTGTTGTTGTTTAGTTGACGTTGTTGTTGTTGTTGTCGTTGTTTATTTGACGTTATTGTTGTTGTTTATTTGACGTTGTTATTATCGTTGTTGTTGTTGTTGTTTATTTGACGTTGTTGTTGTTGTTGTTGTTTATTTGACGTTGTTAATGTTGTTGAAATTGTTGTTGTTGTTTTTGTTGTTTATTTGACGTTGTTGTTGTTATTGTTTTTGTTGTTGTTATTGTTGGTGTTCTTGTTGTTTATTTGACGTTCTTGTTGTTGTTGTTTTTCATTTGACGTTGTTGTTGTTGTTGTTTATTTGACGTTGTTGTTGTTTATTTGACTTTGTTTTTGTTATTTGACGTTGTTGTTGTTGTTGTTGTTGTTGCTTATTTGACGTTGTTGTTGTTGTTGTTGTTTATTTGATGTTGTTGCTGTTGTTGTTTATTTGACGTTGTTGTTGTTGTTGTTGTTGTTATTGACGTTGTTGTTGTTGTTTAGTTGACGTTGTTATTGTTGTTGTTTATTTGACGTTGTTAACGTTGTTGACGTTGTTGTTGTTGTTTTTGTTGTTTATTTCATGTTGTTGTTGTTATTTGACATTGTTGTTGTTGTTGTATTTGTTGTTGTTGTTGTTGTATATTTGACGTTGTATTTATTGTTGTTGTTGTTGTTTATTTGACGTTGTTGTTGTTGTTTATTTGACGTTATTGTTGTTGTTTATTTGACGTTGTTATTGTTGTTGTTTATTTGACATTGTTTTTGTTGATGACATTGTTGTTGTTGTTTATATGACGTTGTTGTTGTCGTCGTTGTTGTTTATTTGACGTTGTCGTTGTCGTTGTTGTTGTTGTTTATTTTACGTTGTTGTTGTTGTTGACGTTGTTGTTGTTGTTTATTTGACGTTGTTGTTGTTGTTGTTTATTTGACGTTGTTGTTGTTTTTGTTGTTTATTTCACGT
>OX451741.1:295668490-295670990 GCA_948472305.1 Vicia faba
TTTATTTGACGTTGTTGTTGTTGTTTATTTGACGTTGTTGTTGTTTATTTGACTTTGTTTTTGTTATTTGACGTTGTTGTTGTTGTTGTTGCTTATTTGACGTTGTTGTTGTTGTTGTTGTTTATTTGATGTTGTTGTTGTTGTTCTTTATTTGACGTCGTTGTTGTTGTTGTTTATTTGACGTTGTTGTTGTTATTGACGTTGTTGTTGTTGTTGTTTAGTTGACGTTGTTATTGTTGTTGTTTATTTGACGTTGTTAATGTTGTTGACGTTGTTGTTGTTGTTTTTGTTGTTTATTTCACGTTGTTGTTGTTATTTGACGTTGTTGTTGTTGTTGTATTTGTTGTTGTTGTTGTTGTTGTTGTTTATTTGACGTTGTATTTATTGTTGTTGTTGTTGTTTATTTGACGTTGTTGTTGTTGTTTATTTGACGTTATTGTTGTTGTTTATTTGACGTTGTTATTGTTGTTGTTTATTTGACATTGTTGTTGTTGATGACATTGTTGTTGTTGTTTATATGACGTTGTTGTTGTTGTTGTTGTTGTTTATTTGACGTTGTCGTTGTCGTTGTTGTTGTTGTTTATTTGACGTTGTTGTTGTTGTTGACGTTGTTGTTGTTGTTTATTTGACGTTGTTGTTGTTGTTGTTTATTTGACGTTGTTGTTGTTTTTGTTGTTTATTTCACGTTGTTGTTGTTTTTTGACGTTGTTGTTGTTGTATTTGTTGTTGTTGTTGTTGTTGTTTATTTGACGTTGTATTTGTTGTTGTTGTTGTTGTTTATTTGACGTTGTTGTTGTTGTTGTTTATTTGACGTTGTTAATGTTGTTGACATTGTTGTTGTTGTTTTTGTTGTTTATTTGACGTTGTTGTTGTTGTTGTTGTTTTTGTTATTGTTATTGTTGTTGTTGTTGTTGTTGTTTATTTGACGTTGTTGTTGTTGTTTATTTGACGTTGTTGTTGTTGTTGTTTTTGTTTATTTGACGTTGTTGTTGTTGTTGTTTATTTGACGTTGTTGTTGTTGTTGTTTATTTGACGTTGTTGTTGTTGTTGTTGTTGTTTATTTGACGTTGTTGTTGTTGTTTATTTGACATTGTTGTTGTTGTTGTTGTTGACGTTGTTGTTGTTGTTGTTTTTTTGACGTTGTTGTTGTTGTTGTTTATTTGACGTAGTTATTGTTATTGACGTTGTTGTTGTTTAGTTGACGTTTTTGTTGTTGTTGATGTTATTGTTTGTGTTGTTTTTTATTTGACGTTGTTGTTGTTGTTGTTTATTTGACGTTGTTGTTGTTGTTGTTTATTTGACGTTGTTGTTGTTGTTGTTGTTGTTGTTTATTTGACGTTGTTGTTGTTGTTGTTGTTGTTTATTTGACGTTGTTGTTGTTATTTGAAGTTGTTGTTGTGGTTGTTGTATTTGTTGTTGTTGTTGTTGTTTAGTTGACGTTGTTGTTGTTGTTGTTGTTGTTTATTTGACGTTATTGTTGTTGTTTATTTGACGTTGTTATTATCGTTGTTGTTGTTGTTGTTTATTTGACGTTGTTGTTGTTGTTTATTTGACGTTGTTAATGTTGTTGAAATTGTTGTTGTTGTTTTTGTTGTTTATTTGACGTTGTTGTTGTTATTGTTTTTGTTGTTGTTATTGTTGGTGTTCTTGTTGTTTATTTGACGTTCTTGTTGTTGTTGTTGTTTATTTGACGTTGTTGTTGTTGTTGTTTATTTGACGTTGTTGTTGTTTATTTGACTTTGTTTTTGTTATTTGACGTTGTTGTTGTTGTTGTTGTTGCTTAATTGATGTTGTTGTTGTTGTTGTTTATTTGATGTTGTTGTTGTTGTTGTTTATTTGACGTTGTTGTTGTTGTTGTTGTTTATTTGACGTTGTTGTTGTTATTGACGTTGTTGTTGTTGTTGTTTAGTTGACGTTGTTATTGTTGTTGTTTATTTGACGTTGTTAATGTTGTTGACGTTGTTGTTGTTGTTTTTGTTGTTTATTTCACGTTGTTGTTGTTATTTGACGTTGTTGTTGTTGTTGTATTTGTTGTTGTTGTTGTTGTTGTTTATTTGACGTTGTATTTATTGTTGTTGTTGTTGTTTATTTGACGTTGTTGTTGTTGTTGTTTATTTGACGTTATTGTTGTTGTTTATTTGACGTTGTTATTGTTGTTGTTTATTTGACATTGTTTTTGTTGATGACATTGTTGCTGTTGTTTATATGACGTTGTTGTTGTCGTCGTTGTTGTTTATTTGACGTTGTCGTTGTCGTTGTTGTTGTTTTTTATTTGACGTTGTTGTTGTTGTTGACGTTGTTGTTGTTGTTTATTTGACGTTGTTGTTGTTGTTGTTTATTTGACGTTGTTGTTGTTTTTGTTGTTTATTTCACGTTGTTGTTGTTATTTGACGTTGTTGTTGTTGTATTTGTTGTTGTTGTTGTTTATTTGACGTTGTATTTGTTGTTGTTGTTGTTTATTTGACGTTGTTGTTGTTGTTGTTTATTTGACGTTGTTAAT
>OX451741.1:295705990-295708490 GCA_948472305.1 Vicia faba
TTGTTTATTTGACATTGTTGTTGTTGTTGTTTATTTGACGTTGTTGTTGTTGTTGTTTTTGTTTATTTGACGTTGTTGTTGTTGTTGTTTATTTGACGTTGTTGTTGTTGTTGTTTATTTGACGTTGTTGTTGTTGTTGTTGTTTTTGTTGTTGTTATTGTTGGTGTTCTTGTTATTTATTTGACGTTCTTGTTGTTGTTGTTGTTTATTTGACGTTGTTGTTGTTGTTGTTGTTGTTTATTTGACGTTGTTGTTGTTTATTTGACTTTGTTTTTGTTATTTGACGATGTTGTTGTTGTTGTTGTTGTTGTTGCTTATTTGACGTTGTTGTTGTTGTTGTTGTTGTTTATTTGATGTTGTTGTTGTTGTTGTTTATTTGACGTTGTTGTTGTTATTATTTATTTGACGTTGTTGTTGTTGTTGTTGTTTAGTTGACGTTGTTATTGTTGTTGTTTATTTGACATTGTTAATGTTGTTGACGTTGTTGTTGTTGTTTTTGTTGTTTATTTCACGTTGTTGTTGTTATTTGACGTTGTTGTTGTTGTTGTATTTGTTGTTGTTGTTGTTGTTGTTTATTTGACGTTGTATTTGTTGTTGTTGTTGTTGTTTATTTGACGTTGTTGTTGTTGTTGTTTATTTGACGTTATTATTGTTGTTTATTTGACGTTGTTATTGTTGTTGTTTATTTGACATTGTTGTTGTTGATGACATTGTTGTTGTTGTTTATATGACGTTGTTGTTGTCGTCGTTGTTGTTTATTTGACGTTGTTGTTGTCGTTGTTGTTGTTGTTTATTTGACGTTGTTGTTGTTGACGTTGTTGTTGTTGTTTATTTGACGTTGTTGTTGTTGTTGTTTATTTGACGTTGTTGTTGTTGACGTTGTTGTTGTTGTTTATTTGACGTTGTTGTTGTTTTTGTTTATTTGATGTTGTTGTTGTTTTTGTTGTTTATTTCACGTTGTTGTTGTTATTTGACGTTGTTGTTGTTGTATTTGTTGTTGTTGTTGTTGTTGTTTATTTGACGTTGTATTTGTTGTTTCTTATTGTTGTTTATTTGACGTTGTTGTTGTTGTTGTTTATTTGACGTTGTTAATGTTATTGACATTGTTGTTGTTGTTTTTGTTGTTTGTTTGACGTTGTTGTTGTTGTTGTTTTTGTTATTGTTATTGTTGTTGTTGTTGTTTATTTGACGTTGTTGTTGTTGTTGTTGTTTATTTGACGTTGTTGTTGTTGTTGTTTTTGTTTATTTGACGTTGTTGTTGTTGTTGTTTATTTGACGTTGTTGTTGTTGTTGTTTATTTGACGTTGTTGTTGTTGTTGTTGTTGTTGTTTATTTGACATTGTTGTTGTTGTTGTTGACGTTGTTGTTGTTGTTGTTTATTTGACGTTGTTGTTGTTGTTTATTTGATGTTGTTTATTTGACGTTGTTGTTGTTTTTTATTTGATGTTGTTGTTGTTGACATTGTTGTTGTTGTTGTTTATTTGATGTTGTTGTTGTTTATTTGACGTTGTTGTTGTTGTTGTTGTTGTTTATTTGACGTTATTATTGTTGTTTATTTGACGTTGTTATTGTTGTTGTTTATTTGACATTGTTGTTGTTGATGACATTGTTGTTGTTGTTTATATGACGTTGTTGTTGTCGTCGTTGTTGTTTATTTGACGTTGTTGTTGTCGTTGTTGTTGTTGTTTATTTGACGTTGTTGTTGTTGACGTTGTTGTTGTTGTTTATTTGACGTTGTTGTTGTTGTTGTTTATTTGACGTTGTTGTTGTTGACGTTGTTGTTGTTGTTTATTTGACGTTGTTGTTGTTTTTGTTTATTTGATGTTGTTGTTGTTTTTGTTGTTTATTTCACGTTGTTGTTGTTATTTGACGTTGTTGTTGTTGTATTTGTTGTTGTTGTTGTTGTTGTTTATTTGACGTTGTATTTGTTGTTGTTATTATTGTTTATTTGACGTTGTTGTTGTTGTTGTTTATTTGACGTTGTTAATGTTATTGACATTGTTGTTGTTGTTTTTGTTGTTTGTTTGACGTTGTTGTTGTTGTTGTTTTTGTTATTGTTATTGTTGTTGTTGTTGTTTATTTGACGTTGTTGTTGTTGTTGTTGTTTATTTGACGTTGTTGTTGTTGTTGTTTTTGTTTATTTGACGTTGTTGTTGTTGTTGTTTATTTGACGTTGTTGTTGTTGTTGTTTATTTGACGTTGTTGTTGTTGTTGTTGTTGTTTATTTGACATTGTTGTTGTTGTTGTTGTTGACGTTGTTGTTGTTGTTGTTTATTTGACGTTGTTGTTGTTGTTTATTTGATGTTGTTTATTTGACGTTGTTGTTGTTTTTTATTTGATGTTGTTGTTGTTGACATTGTTGTTGTTGTTGTTTATTTGATGTTGTTGTTGTTTATTTGACGTAGTTGTTGTTATTGACGTTGTTGTTGTTTATTTGACGTTTTTGTTGTTGTTGATGTTATTGTTGTTGTTGTTTTTTATTTGACGTTGTTGTTGTTGT
>OX451741.1:295730990-295735990 GCA_948472305.1 Vicia faba
TATTTGACGTTGTTGTTGTTGTTGTTTAGTTGACGTTGTTATTGTTGTTGTTTATTTGACGTTGTTAATGTTGTTGACGTTGTTGTTGTATTTTTTGTTGTTTATTTCACGTTGTTGTTGTTATTTGACGTTGTTGTTGTTGTTGTATTTGTTGTTGTTGTATTTGTTGTTGTTGTTGTTGTGGTTTATTTGACGTTGTATTTGTTGTTGTTGTTGTTGTTTATTTGACGTTGTTGTTGTTGTTTATTTGACGTTATTGTTGTTGTTTATTTGACGTTGTTATTGTTGTTGTTTATTTGACATTGTTGTTGTTGATGACATTGTTGTTGTTGTTTATATGACGTTGTTGTTGTCGTCGTTGTTGTTTATTTGACGTTGTTGTTGTCGTTGTTGTTGTTGTTTATTTGACATTGTTGTTGTTGTTGACGTTGTTGTTGTTGTTTATTTGACGTTGTTGTTGTTGTTGTTGTTTATTTGACGTTGTTGTTGTTTTTGTTGTTTATTTCACGTTGTTGTTGTTATTTGACGTTGTTGTTGTTGTATTTGTTGTTGTTGTTGTTGTTGTTTATTTGACGTTGTATTTGTTGTTGTTGTTGTTGTTTATTTGACGTTGTTGTTGTTGTTGTTGTTTATTTGACGTTGTTAATGTTGTTGACATTGTTGTTGTTGTTTTTGTTGTTTGTTTGACGTTGTTGTTGTTGTTGTTGTTGTTTTTGTTATTGTTATTGTTGTTGTTGTTGTTGTTTATTTGACGTTGTTGTTGTTGTTGTTGTTTATTTGACGTTGTTGTTGTTGTTGTTTTTGTTTATTTGACGTTGTTGTTGTTGTTGTTTATTTGACGTTGTTGTTTTTGTTGTTTATTTGACGTTGTTGTTGTTGTTATTGTTGTTTTTGTTGTTGTTATTGTTGGTGTTCTTGTTGTTTATTTGACGTTCTTGTTGTTGTTGTTGTTGTTTATTTGACGTTGTTGTTGTTGTTGTTTATTTGACGTTGTTGTTGTTTATTTGACTTTGTTTTTGTTATTTGACGTTGTTGTTGTTGTTGTTGTTGTTGCTTAATTGACGTTGTTGTTGTTGTTGTTGTTGTTTATTTGATGTTGTTGTTGTTGTTTATTTGACGTTGTTGTTGTTATTGTTTATTTGACGTTGTTGTTGTTGTTGTTGTTGTTTAGTTGACGTTGTTATTGTTGTTGTTTATTTGACGTTGTTAATGTTGTTGACGTTGTTGTTATTGTTTTTGTTGTTTATTTCACGTTGTTGTTGTTATTTGACGTTGTTGTTGTTGTTGTTGTATTTGTTGTTGTTGTTGTTGTTGTTGTTGTTTATTTGACGTTGTATTTGTTGTTGTTGTTGTTGTTTATTTGACGTTGTTGTTGTTGTTTATTTGACGTTATTGTTGTTGTTTATTTGACGTTGTTATTGTTGTTGTTTATTTGACATTGTTGTTGTTGATGACATTGTTGTTGTTGTTTATATGACGTTGTTGTTGTCGTCGTTGTTGTTTATTTGACGTTGTTGTTGTCGTTGTTGTTGTTGTTTATTTGACGTTGTTGTTGTTGTTGACGTTGTTGTTGTTGTTTATTTGACGTTGTTGTTGTTGTTGTTGTTTATTTGACGTTGTTGTTGTTTTTGTTGTTTATTTCACGTTGTTGTTGTTATTTGACGTTGTTGTTGTTGTATTTGTTGTTGTTGTTGTTGTTGTTTATTTGACGTTGTATTTGTTGTTGCTGTTGTTGTTGTTGTTTATTTGACGTTGTTGTTGTTGTTGTTTATTTGACGTTGTTAATGTTGTTGACATTGTTGTTGTTGTTTTTGTTGTTTGTTTGACGTTGTTGTTGTTGTTGTTGTTTTTGTTATTGTTATTGTTGTTGTTGTTGTTGTTTTTGTTATTGTTATTGTTGTTGTTGTTGTTGTTCTTTATTTGACGTTGTTGTTGTTGTTGTTTATTTGACGTTGTTGTTGTTGTTTTTGTTTATTTGACGTTGTTGTTGTTGTTGTTGTTTATTTGACGTTGTTGTTGTTGTTGTTTTTGTTTATTTGACGTTGTTGTTGTTGTTGTTTATTTGACGTCGTTGTTGTTGTTGTTTATTTGACGCTGTTGTTGTTGTTGTTGTTTTTGTTGTTGTTATTGTTGGTGTTCTTGTTATTTATTTGACGTTCTTGTTGTTGTTGTTGTTTATTTGACGTTGTTGTTGTTGTTGTTGTTTATTTGACGTTGTTGTTGTTTATTTGACTTTGTTTTTGTTATTTGACGATGTTGTTGTTGTTGTTGTTGTTGCTTATTTGACGTTGTTGTTGTTGTTGTTTATTTGATGTTGTTGTTGTTGTTGTTTATTTGACGTTGTTGTTGTTATTATTTATTTGACGTTGTTGTTGTTGTTGTTGTTTAGTTGACGTTGTTATTGTTGTTGTTTGTTTGACATTGTTAATGTTGTTGACGTTGTTGTTGTTGTTTTTGTTGTTTATTTCACGTTGTTGTTGTTATTTGACGTTGTTGTTGTTGTTGTATTTGTTGTTGTTGTTGTTGTTGTTTATTTGACGTTGTATTTGTTGTTGTTGTTTATTTGACGTTGTTGTTGTTGTTTATTTGACGTTATTATTGTTGTTTATTTGACGTTGTTATTGTTGTTGTTTATTTGACATTGTTGTTGTTGATGACATTGTTGTTGTTGTTTATATGACGTTGTTGTTGTCGTCGTTGTTGTTTATTTGACGTTGTTGTTGTCGTTGTTGTTGTTGTTTATTTGACGTTGTTGTTTTTGACGTTGTTGTTGTTGTTTATTTGACGTTGTTGTTGTTGTTGTTTATTTGACGTTGTTGTTGTTGACGTTGTTGTTGTTGTTTATTTGACGTTGTTGTTGTTTTTGTTTATTTGATGTTGTTGTTGTTTTTGTTGTTTATTTCACGTTGTTGTTGTTATTTGACGTTGTTGTTGTTGTATTTGTTGTTGTTGTTGTTGTTTATTTGACGTTGTATTTGTTGTTGTTATTGTTGTTTATTTGACGTTGTTGTTGTTGTTGTTTATTTGACGTTGTTAATGTTATTGACATTGTTGTTGTTGTTTTTGTTGTTTGTTTGACGTTGTTGTTGTTGTTGTTTTTGTTATTGTTAATGTTGTTGTTGTTGTTTATTTGACGTTGTTGTTGTTGTTGTTTATTTGACGTTGTTGTTGTTGTTGTTTATTTGACGTTGTTGTTGTTGTTGTTTTTGTTTATTTGACGTTGTTGTTGTTGTTGTTGTTTATTTGACGTTGTTGTTGTTGTTGTTTATTTGACGTTGTTGTTGTTGTTGTTGTTTATTTGACATTGTTGTTGTTGTTGTTGACGTTGTTGTTGTTGTTGTTTATTTGACGTTGTTGTTGTTGTTTATTTGATGTTGTTTATTTGACGTTGTTGTTGTTTTTTATTTGATGTTGTTGTTGTTGACATTGTTGTTGTTGTTGTTTATTTGATGTTGTTGTTGTTTATTTGACGTAGTTGTTGTTATTGACGTTGTTGTTGTTTATTTGACGTTTTTGTTGTTGTTGATGTTATTGTTGTTGTTGTTTTTTATTTGACGTTGTTGTTGTTGTTTATTTGACGTTGTTGTTGTTGTTGTTGTTTATTTGACGTTGTTGTTGTTGTTGTTGTTGTTGTTGTTTATTTGACGTTGTTGTTGTTGTTTATTTGACGTTGATGTTGTTGTTGTTGTTTATTTGACGTTGTTGTTGTTATTTGAAGTTGTTGTTGTCGTTGTTGTATTTGTTGTTGTTGTTGTTTAGTTGACGTTGTTGTTGTTGTTTATTTGACGTTATTGTTGTTGTTTATTTGACGTTGTTATTATTGTTGTTGTTGTTTATTTGACGTTGTTGTTGTTGACGTTGTTGTTGTTGTTGTTTATTTGACGTTGTTGTTGTTGTTGTTGTTTATTTGACGTTGTTAATGTTGTTGACATTGTTGTTGTTATTTTTGTTGTTTATTTGACGTTGTTGTTGTTGTTGTTGTTTTTGTTGTTGTTATTGTTGGTGTTCTTGTTGTTTATTTGACGTTCTTGTTGTTGTTGTTGTTTATTTGACGTTGTTGTTGTTGTTGTTTATTTGACGTTGTTGTTGTTTATTTGACTTTGTTTTTGTTATTTGACGTTGTTGTTGTTGTTGTTGTTGCTTATTTGACGTTGTTGTTGTTGTTGTTGTTTTTATTTGATGTTGTTGTTGTTGTTATTTATTTGACGTTGTTGTTGTTATTGTTTATTTGACGTTGTTGTTGTTGTTGTTGTTGTTTAGTTGACGTTGTTATTGTTGTTGTTTATTTGACGTTGTTAATGTTGTTGACGTTGTTGTTGTTGTTTTTGTTGTTTATTTCACGTTGTTGTTGTTATTTGACGTTGTATTTGTTGTTGTTGTTGTTTATTTGACGTTGTTGTTGTTGTTGTTGTTGTTTATTTGACGTTGTTGTTGTTGTTGTTGTTGTTGTTTATTTGATGTTGTTGTTGTTATTTGAAGTTGTTGTTGTCGTTGTTGTATTTGTTGTTGTTGTTGTTTAGTTGACGTTGTTGTTGTTGTTGTTGTTTATTTGACGTTATTGTTGTTGTTTATTTGACGTTGTTATTATTGTTATTGTTGTTTATTTGACGTTGTTGTTGTTGACGTTGTTGTTGTTGTTGTTTATTTGACGTTGTTGTTGTTGTTGTTTATTTGACGTTGTTAATGTTGTTGACATTGTTGTTGTTGTTTTTGTTGTTTATTTGACGTTGTTGTTGTTGTTGTTGTTTTTGTTGTTGTTATTGTTGGTGTTCTTGTTGTTTATTTGACGTTCTTGTTGTTGTTGTTGTTTATTTGACGTTGTTGTTGTTGTTGTTGTTGTTTATTTGACGTTGTTGTTGTTTATTTGACTTTGTTTTTGTTATTTGACGTTGTTGTTGTTGTTGCTTATTTGACGTTGTTGTTGTTGTTGTTGTTGTTTATTTGATGTTGTTGTTGTTGTTGTTTATTTGACGTTGTTGTTGTTATTGTTTATTTGACGT
>OX451741.1:295740990-295743490 GCA_948472305.1 Vicia faba
GTTGTTGTTGTTGTATTTGTTGTTGTTGTATTTGTTGTTGTTGTTGTTGTGGTTTATTTGACGTTGTATTTGTTGTTGTTGTTGTTGTTTATTTGACGTTGTTGTTGTTGTTTATTTGACGTTATTGTTGTTGTTTATTTGACGTTGTTATTGTTGTTGTTTATTTGACATTGTTGTTGTTGATGACATTGTTGTTGTTGTTTATATGATGTTGTTGTTGTCGTCGTTGTTGTTTATTTGACGTTGTTGTTGTCGTTGTTGTTGTTGTTTATTTGACGTTGTTGTTGTTGTTGACGTTGTTGTTGTTGTTTATTTGACGTTGTTGTTGTTGTTGTTGTTTATTTGACGTTGTTGTTGTTTTTGTTGTTTATTTCACGTTGTTGTTGTTATTTGACGTTGTTGTTGTTGTATTTGTTGTTGTTGTTGTTGTTGTTTATTTGACGTTGTATTTGTTGTTGTTGTTGTTGTTTATTTGACGTTGTTGTTGTTGTTGTTTATTTGACGTTGTTAATGTTGTTGACATTGTTGTTGTTGTTTTTGTTGTTTGTTTGACGTTGTTGTTGTTGTTGTTGTTTTTGTTATTGTTATTGTTGTTGTTGTTGTTGTTTATTTGACGTTGTTGTTGTTGTTGTTTATTTGACGTTGTTGTTGTTGTTGTTTTTGTTTATTTGACGTTGTTGTTGTTGTTGTTTATTTGACGTTGTTGTTTTTGTTGTTTATTTGACGTTGTTGTTGTTGTTGTTGTTTTTGTTGTTGTTATTGTTGGTGTTCTTGTTGTTTATTTGACGTTCTTGTTGTTGTTGTTTATTTGACGTTGTTGTTGTTTATTTGACGTTATTATTGTTGTTTATTTGACGTTGTTATTGTTGTTGTTTATTTGACATTGTTGTTGTTGATGACATTGTTGTTGTTGTTTATATGACGTTGTTGTTGTCGTCGTTGTTGTTTATTTGACGTTGTTGTCGTTGTTGTTGTTGTTTATTTGATGTTGTTGTTGTTGACGTTGTTGTTGTTGTTTATTTTACGTTGTTGTTGTTGTTGTTTATTTGACGTTGTTGTTGTTGTTGACGTTGTTGTTGTTGTTTATTTGACGTTGTTGTTGTTGTTGTTTATTTGACGTTGTTGTTGTTTTTGTTGTTTATTTCACGTTGTTGTTGTTATTTGACGTTGTTGTTGTTGTATTTGTTGTTGTTGTTATTTATTTGACGTTGTATTTGTTGTTGTTGTTGTTGTTGTTTATTTGACGTTGTTGTTGTTGTTGTTTATTTGACGTTGTTAATGTTGTTGACATTGTTGTTGTTGTTTTTGTTGTTTGTTTGACGTTGTTGTTGTTGTTGTTTTTGTTATTGTTATTGTTGTTGTTGTTGTTTATTTGACGTTGTTGTTGTTGTTGTTTTTGTTTATTTGACGTTGTTGTTGTTTATTTGACGTTGTTGTTGTTGTTGTTTATTTGACGTTGTTGTTGTTGTTGTTGTTTATTTGACGTTGTTGTTGTTGTTTATTTGACATTGTTGTTGTTGTTGTTGACGTTGTTGTTGTTGCTTATTTGACGTTGTTGTTGTTGTTGTTGTTGTTTATTTGATGTTGTTGTTGTTGTTGTTTATTTGACGTTGTTGTTGTTATTGTTTATTTGACGTTGTTGTTGTTGTTGTTGTTTAGTTGACGTTGTTATTGTTGTTGTTTATTTGACGTTGTAAATGTTGTTGACGTTGTTGTTGTATTTTTTGTTGTTTATTTCACGTTGTTGTTGTTATTTGACGTTGTTGTTGTTGTATTTGTTGTTGTTGTATTTGTTGTTGTTGTTGTTGTGGTTTATTTGACGTTGTATTTGTTGTTGTTGTTGTTGTTTATTTGACGTTGTTGTTGTTGTTTATTTGACGTTATTGTTGTTGTTTATTTGACGTTGTTATTGTTGTTGTTTATTTGACATTGTTGTTGTTGATGACATTGTTGTTGTTGTTTATATGACGTTGTTGTTGTCGTCGTTGTTGTTTATTTGACGTTGTTGTTGTCGTTGTTGTTGTTGTTTATTTGACATTGTTGTTGTTGTTGACGTTGTTGTTGTTGTTTATTTGACGTTGTTGTTGTTGTTGTTTATTTGACGTTGTTGTTGTTTTTGTTGTTTATTTCACGTTGTTGTTGTTATTTGACGTTGTTGTTGTTGTATTTGTTGTTGTTGTTGTTGTTGTTTATTTGACGTTGTATTTGTTGTTGTTGTTGTTGTTTATTTGACGTTGTTGTTGTTGTTGTTTATTTGACGTTGTTAATGTTGTTGACATTGTTGTTGTTGTTTTTGTTGTTTGTTTGACGTTGTTGTTGTTGTTGTTGTTTTTGTTATTGTTATTGTTGTTGTTGTTGTTGTTTATTTGACGTTGTTGTTGTTGTTGTTTATTTGACGTTGTTGTTGTTGTTGTTTTTGTTTATTTGACGTTGTTGTTGTTTATTTGACGTTGTTGTTTTTGTTGTTTATTTGACGTTGTTGTTGTTGTTGTTGTTTTTG
>OX451741.1:295790990-295793490 GCA_948472305.1 Vicia faba
TGTTGTTGTTTATTTGACATTGTTATTATTGTTGTTGTTGTTTATTTGACGTTGTTGTTGTTGACGTTGTTGTTGTTGTTGTTTTTGTTGTTTATTTGACGTTGTTGTTGTTGTTGTTGTTTTTGTTGTTGTTATCGGTGGTGTTCTTGTTGTTTATTTGACGTTCTTGTTGTTGTTGTTGTTTATTTGACGTTGTTGTTGTTGTTGTTGTTTATTTGACGTTGTTGTTTATTTGACTTTGTTTTTGTTATTTGACGTTGTTGTTGTTGTTGCTTATTTGACGTTGTTGTTGTTGTTGTTGTTGTTTATTTGATGTTGTTGTTGTTGTGGTTTATTTGACGTTGTTGTTGTTGTTGTTGTTGTTTATTTGACGTTGTTGTTGTTATTGACGTTGTTGTTGTTGTTGTTTAGTTGACGTTGTTATTGTTGTTGCTTATTTGACGTTGTTAATGTTGTTGACGTTGTTGTTGTTGTTTTTGTTGTTTATTTCACGTTGTTGTTGTTATTTGACGTTGTTGTTGTTGTTGTATTTGTTGTTGTTGTTGTTGTTGTTTATTTGACGTTGTATTTGTTGTTGTTGTTGTTGTTTATTTGACGTTGTTGTTGTTTATTTGACGTTATTATAGTTGTTTATTTGACGTTGTTATTGTTGTTGTTTATTTGACATTGTTGTTGTTGATGACATTGTTGTTGTTGTTTATATGACGTTGTTGTTGTCGTCGTTGTTGTTTATTTGATGTTGTTGTTGTCGTTGTTGTTGTTGTTTATTTGATGTTGTTGTTGTTGACGTTGTTGTTGTTGTTTATTTTACGTTGTTGTTGTTGTTGTTTATTTGACGTTGTTGTTGTTGTTGACGTTGTTGTTGTTGTTTATTTGACGTTGTTGTTGTTGTTGTTTATTTGACGTTGTTGTTGTTTTTGTTGTTTATTTCACGTTGTTGTTGTTATTTGACGTTGTTGTTGTTGTATTTGTTGTTGTTGTTATTTATTTGACGTTGTATTTGTTGTTGTTGTTGTTGTTGTTTATTTGACGTTGTTGTTGTTGTTGTTTATTTGACGTTGTTAATGTTGTTGACATTGTTGTTGTTGTTTTTGTTGTTTGTTTGACGTTGTTGTTGTTGTTGTTTTTGTTATTGTTATTGTTGTTGTTGTTGTTTATTTGACGTTGTTGTTGTTGTTGTTTTTGTTTATTTGACGTTGTTGTTGTTTATTTGACGTTGTTGTTGTTGTTGTTTATTTGACGTTGTTGTTGTTGTTGTTGTTTATTTGACGTTGTTGTTGTTGTTTATTTGACATTGTTGTTGTTGTTGTTGACGTTGTTGTTGTTGTTTATTTGACGTTGTTGTTGTTGTTGTTGTTTATTTGATGTTGTTTATTTGACGTTGTTGTTGTTTTTTATTTGATGTTGTTGTTGTTGACATTGTTGTTGTTGTTGTTTATTTGATGTTGTTGTTGTTGTTTATTTGACGTAGTTGTTGTTATTGACGTTGTTGTTGTTTAGTTGATGTTTTTGTTGTTGTTGATGTTATTGTTGTTGTTGTTTTTTATTTGACGTTGTTGTTGTTGTTGTTGTTTATTTGACGTTTTTGTTGTTGTTGTTTATTTGACGTTGTTGTTGTTGTTGTTTATTTGACGTTGTTGTTGTTGTTTATTTGACGTTGTTGTTGTTGTTGTTGTTGTTTATTTGACGTTGTTGTTGTTATTTGAAGTTGTTGTTGTCGTTGTTGTATTTGTTGTTGTTGTTGTTTAGTTGACGTTGTTGTTGTTGTTGTTGTTGTTATTGTTTATTTGACGTTATTGTTGTTGTTTATTTGACGTTGTTATTATTGTTGTTGTTGTTTATTTGACGTTGTTGTTGTTGACGTTGTTGTTGTTGTTGTTTATTTGACGATGTTGTTGTTGTTGTTTATTTGACGTTGTTAATGTTGTTGACATTGTTGTTGTTGTTTTTGTTGTTGTTATCGTTGGTGTTCTTGTTGTTTATTTGACGTTCTTGTTGTTGTT
Organism: Vicia faba; assembly: GCA_948472305.1. Classification (NCBI taxonomy): domain Eukaryota; kingdom Viridiplantae; phylum Streptophyta; class Magnoliopsida; order Fabales; family Fabaceae; genus Vicia; species Vicia faba. Next base: position 295,792,994 of record OX451741.1, read on the forward strand.
GTTGTTTATTTGACGTTGTTGTTGTTGTTGTTTATTTGACGTTGTTGTTGTTTATTTGACTTTGTTTTTGTTATTTGACGTTGTTGTTGTTGTTGTTGTTGCTTATTTGACGTTGTTGTTGTTGTTGTTTATTTGATGTTGTTGTTGTTGTTGTTTATTTGACGTTGTTGTTGTTGTTGTTTATTTGACGTTGTTGTTGTTATTGACGTTGTTGTTGTTGTTGTTTTTTAGTTGACGTTGTTATTGTTGTTGTTTATTTGACGTTGTTAATGTTGTTGACGTTGTTGTTGTTGTTTTTGTTGTTTATTTCACATTGTCATTGTTATTTGACGTTGTTGTTGTTGTTGTATTTGTTGTTGTTGTTGTTTATTTGACATTGTATTTGTTGTTGTTGTTGTTGTTTATTTGACGTTGTTGTTGTTGTTGTTGTTTATTTGACGTTATTGTTGTTGTTTATTTGACGTTGTTATTGTTGTTGTTTATTTGACATTGTTGTT
>OX451741.1:295815990-295818490 GCA_948472305.1 Vicia faba
TTATTTGACGTTGTTGTTGTTGTTGTATTTGTTGTTGTTGTTGTTGTTGTTTATTTGACGTTGTATTTGTTGTTGTTGTTGTTGTTTATTTGACGTTGTTGTTGTTTATTTGACGTTATTATAGTTGTTTATTTGACGTTGTTATTGTTGTTGTTTATTTGACATTGTTGTTGTTGATGACATTGTTGTTGTTGTTTATATGACGTTGTTGTTGTCGTCGTTGTTGTTTATTTGATGTTGTTGTTGTCGTTGTTGTTGTTGTTTATTTGATGTTGTTGTTGTTGACGTTGTTGTTGTTGTTTATTTTACGTTGTTGTTGTTGTTGTTTATTTGACGTTGTTGTTGTTGTTGACGTTGTTGTTGTTGTTTATTTGACGTTGTTGTTGTTGTTGTTTATTTGACGTTGTTGTTGTTTTTGTTGTTTATTTCACGTTGTTGTTGTTATTTGACGTTGTTGTTGTTGTATTTGTTGTTGTTGTTATTTATTTGACGTTGTATTTGTTGTTGTTGTTGTTGTTGTTTATTTGACGTTGTTGTTGTTGTTGTTTATTTGACGTTGTTAATGTTGTTGACATTGTTGTTGTTGTTTTTGTTGTTTGTTTGACGTTGTTGTTGTTGTTGTTTTTGTTATTGTTATTGTTGTTGTTGTTGTTTATTTGACGTTGTTGTTGTTGTTGTTTTTGTTTATTTGACGTTGTTGTTGTTTATTTGACGTTGTTGTTGTTGTTGTTTATTTGACGTTGTTGTTGTTGTTGTTGTTTATTTGACGTTGTTGTTGTTGTTTATTTGACATTGTTGTTGTTGTTGTTGACGTTGTTGTTGTTGTTTATTTGACGTTGTTGTTGTTGTTGTTGTTTATTTGATGTTGTTTATTTGACGTTGTTGTTGTTTTTTATTTGATGTTGTTGTTGTTGACATTGTTGTTGTTGTTGTTTATTTGATGTTGTTGTTGTTGTTTATTTGACGTAGTTGTTGTTATTGACGTTGTTGTTGTTTAGTTGATGTTTTTGTTGTTGTTGATGTTATTGTTGTTGTTGTTTTTTATTTGACGTTGTTGTTGTTGTTGTTGTTTATTTGACGTTTTTGTTGTTGTTGTTTATTTGACGTTGTTGTTGTTGTTGTTTATTTGACGTTGTTGTTGTTTATTTGACGTTGTTGTTGTTGTTGTTGTTGTTTATTTGACGTTGTTGTTGTTATTTGAAGTTGTTGTTGTCGTTGTTGTATTTGTTGTTGTTGTTGTTTAGTTGACGTTGTTGTTGTTGTTGTTGTTGTTATTGTTTATTTGACGTTATTGTTGTTGTTTATTTGACGTTGTTATTATTGTTGTTGTTGTTTATTTGACGTTGTTGTTGTTGACGTTGTTGTTGTTGTTGTTTATTTGACGATGTTGTTGTTGTTGTTTATTTGACGTTGTTAATGTTGTTGACATTGTTGTTGTTGTTTTTGTTGTTGTTATCGTTGGTGTTCTTGTTGTTTATTTGACGTTCTTGTTGTTGTTGTTGTTTATTTGACGTTGTTGTTGTTGTTGTTTATTTGACGTTGTTGTTGTTTATTTGACTTTGTTTTTGTTATTTGACGTTGTTGTTGTTGTTGTTGTTGCTTATTTGACGTTGTTGTTGTTGTTGTTTATTTGATGTTGTTGTTGTTGTTGTTTATTTGACGTTGTTGTTGTTGTTGTTTATTTGACGTTGTTGTTGTTATTGACGTTGTTGTTGTTGTTGTTTTTTAGTTGACGTTGTTATTGTTGTTGTTTATTTGACGTTGTTAATGTTGTTGACGTTGTTGTTGTTGTTTTTGTTGTTTATTTCACATTGTCATTGTTATTTGACGTTGTTGTTGTTGTTGTATTTGTTGTTGTTGTTGTTTATTTGACATTGTATTTGTTGTTGTTGTTGTTGTTTATTTGACGTTGTTGTTGTTGTTGTTGTTTATTTGACGTTATTGTTGTTGTTTATTTGACGTTGTTATTGTTGTTGTTTATTTGACATTGTTGTTGTTGATGACATTGTTGCTGTTGTTTATATGACGTTGTTGTTGTCGTCGTTGTTGTTTATTTGACGTTGTCGTTGTCGTTGTTGTTGTTGTTGTTTATTTGACGTTGTTGTTGTTGTTGACGTTGTTGTTGTTGTTTATTTGACGTTGTTGTTGTTGTTGTTTATTTGACGTTGTTGTTGTTTTTGTTGTTTATTTCACGTTGTTGTTGTTATTTGACGTTGTTGTTGTTGTATTTGTTGTTGTTGTTGTTGTTGTTTATTTGACGTTGTATTTGTTGTTGTTGTTATTTATTTGACGTTGTTGTTGTTGTTGTTTATTTGACGTTGTTAATGTTGTTGACATTGTTGTTATTGTTTTTGTTGTTTGTTTGACGTTGTTGTTGTTGTTGTTGTTGTTTTTGTTATTGTTATTGTTGTTGTTGTTGTTGTTTATTTGACGTTGTTGTTGTTGTTGTTTATTTGACGTTGTTGTTGTTGTTGTTTTTGTTTATTTGACGTTGTTGTTG
>OX451741.1:295823490-295825990 GCA_948472305.1 Vicia faba
TTTTTGTTATTTGACGTTGTTGTTGTTGTTGCTTATTTGACGTTGTTGTTGTTGTTGTTGTTGTTGTTGTTGTTTATTTGATGTTGTTGTTGTTGTGGTTTATTTGACGTTGTTGTTGTTGTTGTTGTTTATTTGACGTTGTTGTTGTTATTGACGTTGTTGTTGTTGTTGTTTAGTTGACGTTGTTATTGTTGTTGTTTATTTGACGTTGTTAATGTTGTTGACGTTGTTGTTGTTGTTGTTTTTGTTGTTTATTTCACGTTGTTGTTGTTATTTGACGTTGTTGTTGTTGTTGTATTTGTTGTTGTTGTTGTTTATTTGACATTGTATTTGTTGTTGTTGTTGTTTATTTGACGTTGTATTTGTTGTTGTTGTTGTTTATTTGACGTTGTTGTTGTTGTTGTTTATTTGACGTTATTAATTTTGTTTATTTGACTTTGTTATTGTTGTTGTTTATTTGACATTGTTGTTGTTGATGACATTGTTGTTGTTGTTTATTTGACGTTGTTGTTGTTGTTTATTTGACGTTGTTAATGTTGTTGACATTGTTGTTGTTGTTTTTGTTGTTTATTTGACGTTGTTGTTGTTGTTGTTGTTGTTTTTGTTGTTGTTATTGTTGGTGTTGTTGTTGTTTATTTGACGTTGTTGTTGTTGTTGTTTATTTGACGTTGTTGTTGTTGTTGTTTTTGTTGTTGTTATGGTTGGTGGTGTTGTTGTTTTTGTTGTTGTTATTGTTGGTGTTGGTGTTGTTTATTTGGCGTTGTTGTTGTTGTTGTTTATTTGACATTGTTGTTGTTGTTGTTGTTTATTTGACGTTGTTGTTGTTGTTGTTGTTTATTTGACATTGTTGTTGTTGTTGTTTATTTGACGTTGTTGTTGTTGTTGTTGTTAATTTGACATTGTTGTAGTTATTGTTGACGTTGTTGTTTATTTGACGTTGTTGTTGTTGTTGTTTATTTGATGTTGTTTTAGTTGTTGTTGTTTATTTGACGTTGTTGTTGTTGACATTGTTGTTGTTATTGTTTATTTGACGTTGTTGTTGTTTTTTATTTGATGTTGTTGTTGTTGACATTGTTGTTGTTGTTTATTAGACGTTGTTGTTGTTGTTGTTTATTTGACGTAGTTGTTGTTATTGACGTTGTTGTTGTTGTTGTTGTTTATTTGACGTTTTTGTTGCTGTTGATGTTATTGTTGTTGTTGATTTTTATTTGACGTTGTTGTTGTTGTTGTTGTTTATTTGACGTTGTTGTTGTTGTTGTTGTTTATTTGATGTTATTGTTGTTGTTGTTGTTTATTTGACGTTGTTGTTGTTGTTTATTTGATGTTGTTGTTGGTGGTGGTGTTTATTTGACGTTGTTGTTGTTGTTATTTATTTGACGTTGTTGTTGTTGTTGTTATTGTTTATTTGACATTGTTGTTGTTGTTGTTGTTTATTTGACGTTGTTATTGTTATTTATTTAACGTTGTTTTTGTTATTTGACGATGTTGTTGTATTTGTTGTTGTTGTTGTTGTTGTTACTTATTTGACGTTGTTGTTATTGTTGCTATTTATTTGACGTTGTTGTTGTTGTTGTTTATTTGACGTTGTTGTTGTTGTTGTTTATTTGACGTTGTTGTTGTTGTATTTGTTGTTGTTGTTATTGTTGTTGCTTATTTGACGTTGTTATTTTTGTTGTTGTTTATTTGACGTTGTTGTTGTTGATGTTATTCATTTGACGTTGTTGTTGTTGTTGTTGTTTATTTGACGTTGTTGTTGTTGTTGTTTATTTGACGTTGTTGTTGTTGTTGTTGTTGTTCTTGTTGTTTATTTGACGTTGTTGTTATTTATTTGACGTTGTTGTTGACGTTGTTGTTGTTATTTATTTGACGTTGTTGTTGTTGTTGTTGTTTATTTAATGTTGTTAATGTTGTTGACATTGTTGTTGTTGTTTTTGTTGTTTATTTGGCGTTGTTGTTGTTGTTGTTATTGTTGGTGTTGTTGTTGTTGTTATTGTTTATTTGACGTTGTTGTTGTTTATTTGACGTTGTTGTTATTGTTAATGTTGTTGTTGTTGTTTGTTTATTTGACGATTTTGTTGTTGTTGTTGTTGTTGTTTATTTGACGTTGTTGTTGTTGTGGTTTATTTGACGTTGTTGTTTTTGTTATTGTTATGGTTGTTGTTTTTTTTTATTTGACGTTATTGTTGTTGTTGTTGCTTATTTGACGTTGTTGTTGTTGTTGTTTATTTGATGTTGTTTATTTGACGTTGTTGTTGTTTTTTATTTGATGTTGTTGTTGTTGACATTGTTGTTTATTTGATGTTGTTGTTGTTGTTTATTTGACGTAGTTGTTGTTATTGACGTTGTTGTTGTTTAGTTGACATTTTTGTTGTTGTTGATGTTATTGTTGTTGTTGTTTTTTATTTGACGTTGTTGTTGTTGTTGTTTATTTGACGTTGTTGTTGTTGTTGTTTATTTGACGTTGTTGTTGTTGTTGTTGTTTATTTGACGTTGTTGTTGT
>OX451741.1:295828490-295878490 GCA_948472305.1 Vicia faba
GTTGTTTTTGTTGTTTGTTTCACGTTGTTGTTGTTATTTGACGTTGTTGTTGTTGTTGACGTTGTTGTTGTTGTTTATTTGACGTTGTTGTTGTTGTTGTTTATTTGACGTTGTTGTTGTTTTTGTTGTTTATTTCACGTTGTTGGTATTATTTGACGTTGTTGTAGTTGTATTTGTTGTTGTTGTTGTTGTTTATTTGACGTTGTATTTGTTGTTGTTGTTGTTGTTGTTTATTTGACGTTGTTGTTGTTGTTGTTTATTTGACGTTGTTAATGTTGTTGACATTGTTGTTGTTGTTTTTGTTGTTTGTTTGACGTTGTTGTTGTTGTTGTTTTTGTTATTGTTATTGTTGTTGTTGTTGTTGTTTATTTGACGTTGTTGTTGTTGTTGTTTATTTGACGTTGTTATTGTTGTTGTTTTTGTTTATTTGACGTTGTTGTTGTTGTTTATTTGACGTTGTTGTTGTTGTTGTTTATTTGACGTTGTTGTTGTTGTTGTTGTTTATTTGACGTTGTTGTTGTTGTTTATTTGACATTGTTGTTGTTGTTGTTGACGTTGTTGTTGTTGTTTATTTGACATTGTTGTTGTTTTTTATTTGATGTTGTTGTTGTTGACATTGTTGTTGTTGTTGTTTATTTGATGTTGTTGTTGTTGTTGTTTATTTGACGTAGTTGTTGTTATTGACGTTGTTGTTGTTTAGTTGATGTTTTTGTTGTTGTTGATGTTATTGTTGTTGTTGTTTTTTATTTGACGTTGTTGTTGTTGTTGTTTATTTGACGTTGTTGTTGTTGTTGTTGTTTATTTGACGTTGTTGTTGTTGTTGTTGTTTATTTGACGTTGTTGTTGTTGTTTATTTGACGTTGTTGTTGTTGTTGTTGTTTATTTGACGTTGTTGTTGTTATTTGAAGTTGTTGTTGTCGTTGTTGTATTTGTTGTTGTTGTTTAGTTGACGTTGTTGTTGTTGTTGTTGTTTATTTGACGTTATTGTTGTTGTTTATTTGACGTTGTTATTATTGTTGTTGTTGTTTATTTGACGTTGTTGTTGTTGACGTTGTTGTTGTTGTTGTTTTTGTTGTTTATTTGACGTTGTTGTTGTTGTTGTTGTTTTTGTTGTTTATTTGACGTTGTTGTTGTTGTTGTTGTTTTTGTTGTTGTTATCGTTGGTGTTCTTGTTGTTTATTTGACGTTCTTGTTGTTGTTGTTGTTTATTTCACATTGTTGTTGTTGTTGTTGTTTATTTGACGTTGTTGTTTATTTGACTTTGTTTTTGTTATTTGACGTTGTTGTTGTTGTTGTTGTTATTGTTGTTGCTTATTTGACGTTGTTGTTGTTGTTGTTGTTGTTTATTTGATGTTGTTGTTGTTGTTGTTTATTTGACGTTGTTGTTGTTGTTGTTTATTTGACGTTGTTGTTGTTATTGACGTTGTTGTTGTTGTTGTTGTTTAGTTGACGTTGTTATTGTTGTTGTTTATTTGACGTTGTTAATGTTGTTGACGTTGTTGTTGTTGTTTTTGTTGTTTATTTCATGTTGTTGTTGTTATTTGACGTTGTTGTTGTTGTTGTATTTGTTGTTGTTGTTGTTTATTTGACGTTGTATTTGTTGTTGTTGTTGTTTATTTGACGTTGTATTTGTTGTTGTTGTTGTTTATTTGACGTTGTTGTTGTTGTTTATTTGACGTTATTAATTTTGTTTATTTGACTTTGTTATTGTTGTTGTTTATTTGACATTGTTGTTGTTGATGACATTGTTGTTGTTGTTTATTTGACGTTGTTGTTGTTGTTTTTTATTTGACGTTGTTAATGTTGTTGACATTGTTGTTGTTGTTTTTGTTGTTTATTTGACGTTGTTGTTGTTGTTGTTTTTGTTGTTGTTATTGTTGGTGTTTTTGTTGTTTATTTGACGTTGTTGTTGTTGTTGTTGTTTATTTGACGTTGTTGTTGTTGTTTTTGTTGTTGTTATTGTTGGTGGTGTTGTTGTTTTGGTTGTTGTTATTGTTGGTGTTGGTGTTGTTTATTTGACGTTGTTGTTGTTGTTGTTTATTTGACGTTGTTGTTGTTGTTGTTGTTTATTTGACGTTGTTGTTGTTGTTGTTGTTTATTTGACATTGTTGTTGTTGTTGTTGTTTATTTGACGTTGTTGTTGTTGTTGTTAATTTGACATTGTTGTAGTTGTTGTTGACGTTGTTGTTTATTTGACGTTGTTGTTGTTGTTGTTGTTTATTTGATGTTGTTTTAGTTGTTGTTGTTTATTTGACGTTGTTGTTGTTGACATTGTTGTTGTTATTGTTTATTTGACGTTGTTGTTGTTTTTTATTTGATGTTGTTGTTGTTGACATTGTTGTTGTTGTTTATTTGACGTTGTTGTTGTTGTTGTTTATTTGACGTAGTTGTTGTTATTGACGTTGTTGTTGTTGTTGTTTATTTGACGTTTTTGTTGCTGTTGATGTTATTGTTGTTGTTGATTTTTATTTGACGTTGTTGTTGTTGTTGTTTATTTGATGTTGTTGTTGTTGTTGTTTATTTGATGTTGTTGTTGTTGTTGTTGTTGTTTATTTGACGTTGTTGTTGTTGTTTATTTGATGTTGTTGTTGGTGGTGGTGTTTATTTGACGTTGTTGTTGTTGTTATTTATTTGACGTTGTTGTTGTTGTTGTTATTGTTTATTTGACATTGTTGTTGCTGTTGTTGTTTATTTGACGTTGTTATTGTTATTTATTTAACGTTGTTTTTGTTATTTGACGATGTTGTTGTATTTGTTGTTGTTGTTGTTGTTGCTTATTTGACGTTGTTGTTATTGTTGCTATTTATTTGACGTTGTTGTTGTTGTTGTTTATTTGACGTTGTTGTTGTTTATTTGACGTTGTTGTTGTTGTTGTTTACTTGACGTTGTTGTTGTTGTATTTGTTGTTGTTGTTATTGTTGTTGCTTATTTGACGTTGTTGTTATTGTTGTTGTTTATTTGACGTTGTTGTTGTTGATGTTATTCATTTGACGTTGTTGTTGTTGTTGTTGTTTATTTGACGTTGTTGTTGTTGTTTATTTGACGTTGTTGTTGTTGTTGTTGTTGTTGTTCTTGTTGTTTATTTGACGTTGTTGTTATTTATTTGACGTTGTTGTTGACGTTGTTGTTGTTATTTATTTGACGTTGTTGTTGTTGTTTATTTAATGTTGTTAATGTTGTTGACATTGTTGTTGTTTTTTTTGTTGTTTATTTGGCGTTGTTGTTGTTGTTGTTGTTGTTGTTATTGTTGGTGTTGTTGTTGTTGTTATTGTTTATTTGACGTTGTTGTTGTTTATTTGACGTAGTTGTTATTGTTAATGTTGTTGTTGTTGTTTATTTGACGTTGTTGTTGTTGTTTACGTTGTTGTTGTTGTTTATTTGACGTTGTTGTTGTTGTTGTTTATTTGATGTTGTTTATTTGACGTTGTTGTTGTTTTTTATTTGATGTTGTTGTTGTTGACATTGTTGTTGTTGTTGTTTATTTGATGTTGTTGTTGTTGTTTATTTGACGTAGTTGTTGTTATTGACGTTGTTGTTGTTTAGTTGATGTTTTTGTTGTTGTTGATGTTATTGTTGTTGTTGTTTTTTATTTGACGTTGTTGTTGTTGTTGTTTATTTGACGTTGTTGTTGTTGTTGTTGTTTATTTGACGTTGTTGTTGTTGTTGTTTATTTGACGTTGTTGTTGTTGTTTATTTGACGTTGTTGTTGTTGTTGTTGTTGTTTATTTGACGTTGTTGTTGTTATTTGAAGTTGTTGTTGTCGTTGTTGTATTTGTTGTTCTTGTTGTTTAGTTGACGTTGTTGTTGTTGTTGTTGTTGTTTATTTGACGTTATTGTTGTTGTTTATTTGACGTTGTTATTATTGTTGTTGTTGTTTATTTGACGTTGTTGTTGTTGACGTTGTTGTTGTTGTTGTTTTTGTTGTTTATTTGACGCTGTTGTTGTTGTTGTTGTTTTTGTTGTTTATTTGACGCTGTTGTTGTTGTTGTTGTTTTTGTTGTTGTTATCGTTGGTGTTCTTGTTGTTTATTTAACGTTCTTGTTGTTGTTGTTTATTTGACGTTGTTGTTGTTGTTGTTTATTTGACGTTGTTGTTTATTTGACTTTGTTTTTGTTATTTGACGTTGTTGTTGTTGTTGTTGTTGTTGTTGCTTATTTGACGTTGTTGTTGTTGTTGTTGTTGTTGTTTATTTGATGTTGTTGTTGTTGTTGTTTATTTGACGTTGTTGTTGTTGTTGTTTATTTGACGTTGTTGTTGTTATTGACGTTGTTGTTGTTGTTGTTTAGTTGACGTTGTTATTGTTGTTGTTTATTTGACGTTGTTAATGTTGTTGACGTTGTTGTTGTTGTTTTTGTTGTTTATTTCACGTTGTTGTTGTTATTTGACGTTGTTGTTGTTGTTGTTGTATTTGTTGTTGTTTATTTGACATTGTATTTGTTGTTGTTGTTTATTTGACGTTGTATTTGTTGTTGTTGTTGTTTATTTGACGTTGTTGTTGTTGTTTATTTGACGTTATTAATTTTGTTTATTTGACTTTGTTATTGTTGTTGTTTATTTGACATTGTTGTTGTTGATGACATTGTTGTTGTTGTTTATTTGACGTTGTTGTTGTTGTTGTTTATTTGACGTTGTTAATGTTGTTGACATTGTTGTTGTTGTTTTTGTTGTTTATTTGACGTTGTTGTTGTTGTTGTTGTTTTTGTTGTTGTTATTGTTGGTGTTGTTGTTGTTTATTTGACGTTGTTGTTGTTGTTTTTGTTGTTGTTATTGTTGGTGGTGTTGTTGTTTTTGTTGTTGTTATTGTTGGTGTTGGTGTTGTTTATTTGACGTTATTGTTGTTGTTGTTTATTTGACGTTGTTGTTGTTGTTGTTTATTTGACGTTGTTGTTGTTGTTGTTGTTTATTTGACATTGTTGTTGTTGTTGTTTATTTGACGTTGTTGTTGTTGTTGTTGTTAATTTGACATTGTTGTAGTTGTTGTTGACGTTGTTGTTTATTTGACGTTGTTGTTGTTGTTGTTGTTTATTTGATGTTGTTTTAGTTGTTGTTGTTTATTTGACGTTGTTGTTGTTGACATTGTTGTTGTTATTGTTTATTTGACGTTGTTGTTGTTTTTTATTTGATGTTATTGTTGTTGACATTGTTGTTGTTGTTTATTTGACGTTGTTGTTGTTGTTGTTTATTTGACGTAGTTGTTGTTATTGACGTTGTTGTTGTTGTTGTTGTTTATTTGACGTTTTTGTTGCTGTTGATGTTATTGTTGTTGTTGATTTTTATTTGACGTTGTTGTTGTTGTTGTTTATTTGACGTTGTTGTTGTTGTTGTTTATTTGATGTTGTTGTTGTTGTTGTTGTTGTTTATTTGACGTTGTTGTTGTTGTTTATTTGATGTTGTTGTTGGTGGTGGTGTTTATTTGACGTTGTTGTTGTTGTTATTTATTTGACGTTGTTGTTGTTGTTATTGTTTATTTGACATTGTTGTTGTTGTTGTTGTTGTTTATTTGACGTTGTTATTGTTATTTATTTAACGTTGTTTTTGTTATTTGACGATGTTGTTGTATTTGTTGTTGTTGTTGTTGTTGCTTATTTGACGTTGTTGTTATTGTTGCTATTTATTTGACGTTGTTGTTGTTGTTTATTTGACGTTGTTGTTGTTTATTTGACGTTGTTGTTGTTGTTGTTTACTTGACGTTGTTGTTGTTGTATTTGTTGTTGTTGTTATTGTTGTTGCTTATTTGACGTTGTTGTTATTGTTGTTGTTTATTTGACGTTGTTGTTGTTGATGTTATTCATTTGACGTTGTTGTTGTTGTTGTTGTTTATTTGACGTTGTTGTTGTTGTTGTTTATTTGACGTTGTTGTTGTTGTTGTTGTTGTTGTTCTTGTTGTTTATTTGACGTTGTTGTTATTTATTTGACGTTGTTGTTGACGTTGTTGTTGTTATTTATTTGACGTTGTTGTTGTTGTTTATTTAATGTTGTTAATGTTGTTGACATTGTTGTTGTTTTTTTTGTTGTTTATTTGGCGTTGTTGTTGTTGTTGTTGTTATTGTTGGTGTTGTTGTTGATGTTATTGTTTATTTGACGTTGTTGTTGTTTATTTGACGTAGTTGTTATTGTTAATGTTGTTGTTGTTGTTTGTTTATTTGACGATTTTGTTGTTGTTGTTGTTGTTGTTGTTGTTTATTTGACATTGTTGTTGTTGTGGTTTATTTGACGTTGTTGTTTTTGTTATTGTTATTGTTGTTGTTTTTTTTTATTTGACGTTATTGTTGTTGTTTATTTGACATTGTTGTTGTTGTTGTTTATTTGACGTTGTTGTTGTTGTTGTTTATTTGATGTTGTTTATTTGACGTTGTTGTTGTTTTTTATTTGATGTTGTTGTTGTTGACATTGTTGTTTATTTGATGTTTGTTGTTGTTGTTTATTTGACGTAGTTGTTGTTATTGACGTTGTTGTTGTTTAGTTGACGTTTTTGTTGTTGTTGATGATATTGTTGTTGTTGTTTTTTATTTGACGTTGTTGTTGTTGTTGTTTATTTGACGTTGTTGTTGTTGTTGTTTATTTGACGTTGTTGTTGTTGTTGTTTATTTGACGTTGTTGTTGTTGTTTATTTGACGTTGTTATTGTTGTTGTTTATTTGACGTTGTTGTTGTTATTTGAAGTTGTTGTTGTCGTTGTTGTATTTGTTGTTGCTGTTGTTTAGTTGACGTTGTTGTTGTTGTTGTTGTTTATTTGACGTTATTGTTGTTGTTTATTTGACGTTGTTATTATTGTTGTTGTTGTTTATTTGACGTTGTTGTTGTTGACGTTGTTGTTGTTATTGTTTATTTGATGTTGTTGTTGTTGTTGTTTATTTGACGTTGTTAATGTTGTTGACATTGTTGTTGTTGTTTTTGTTGTTTATTTGACGTTGTTGTTGTTGTTTTGTTGTTTTTGTTGTTGTTATTGTTGGTGTTCTTGTTGTTTATTTGACGTTCTTGTTGTTGTTGTTGTTTATTTGACGTTGTTGTTGTTGTTGTTGTTTATTTAATGTTGTTGTTGTTTATTTGACTTTGTTTTTGTTATTTGACATTGTTGTTGTTGTTGTTGCTTATTTGAAGTTGTTGTTGTTGTTGTTGTTGTTTATTTAATGTTGTTGTTGTTGTTGTTTATTTGACGTTGTTGTTGTTGTTGTTTATTTGACGTTGTTGTTGTTTTTGTTGTTTATTTCACGTTGTTGTTGTTATTTGACGTTGTTGTTGTTGTATTTGTTGTTGTTGTTGTTGTTTATTTGACGTTGTATTTGATGTTGTTGTTGTTGTTTATTTGACGTTGTTGTTGTTGTTGTTTATTTGACGTTGTTAATGTTGTTGACATTGTTGTTGTTGTTTTTGTTGTTTGTTTGACGTTGTTGTTGTTGTTGTTGTTTTTGTTATTGTTATTGTTGTTGTTGTTGTTGTTTATTTGACGTTGTTGTTGTTGTTGTTTATTTGACGTTGTTATTGTTGTTGTTTTTGTTTATTTGACGTTGTTGTTGTTGTTGTTTATTTGACGTTGTTGTTGTTGTTTTTTATTTGACGTTGTTGTTGTTGTTGTTTATTTGACGTTGTTGTTGTTGTTTATTTGACATTGTTGTTGTTGTTGTTGACGTTGTTGTTGTTGTTTATTTGACGTTGTTGTTGTTGTTGTTTATTTGACGTTGTTGTTGTTTTTTATTTGATGTTGTTGTATTTGACATTGTTGTTGTTGTTGTTTATTTGATGTTGTTGTTGTTGTTTATTTGACGTAGTTGTTGTTATTGACGTTGTTGTTGTTTAGTTGATGTTTTTGTTGTTGTTGATGTTATTGTTGTTGTTGTTTTTTATTTGACGTTGTTGTTGTTGTTGTTTATTTGACGTTGTTGTTGTTGTTGTTGTTGTTTATTTGACGTTGTTGTTGTTGTTGTTGTTTATTTGACGTTGTTGTTGTTGTTTATTTGACGTTGTTGTTGTTGTTGTTGTTTATTTGACGTTGTTGTTGTTATTTGAAGTTGTTGTTGTCGTTGTTGTATTTGTTGTTGTTGTTGTTTAGTTGACGTTGTTGTTGTTGTTGTTGTTGTTGTTTATTTGACGTTATTGTTGTTGTTTATTTGACGTTGTTATTATTGTTGTTGTTGTTTATTTGACGTTGTTGTTGTTGACGTTGTTGTTGTTGTTGTTTTTGTTGTTTATTTGACGTTGTTTTTGTTGTTGTTGTTTTTGTTGTTGTTATCGTTGGTGTTCTTGTTGTTTATTTGACGTTCTTGTTGTTGTTGTTGTTTATTTGACGTTGTTGTTGTTGTTGTTGTTTATTTGAAGTTGTTGTTTATTTGACTTTGTTTTTGTTATTTGACGTTGTTGTTGTTGTTGTTGTTGCTTATTTGACGTCGTTGTTGTTGTTGTTGTTGTTGTTTATTTGATGTTGTTGTTGTTGTTGTTTATTTGACGTTGTTGTTGTTGTTTATTTGACGTTGTTGTTGTTATTGACATTGTTGTTGTTGTTGTTTAGTTGACGTTGTTATTGTTGTTGTTTATTTGACGTTGTTAATGTTGTTGACGTTGTTGTTGTTGTTTTTGTTTTTTATTTCACGTTGTTGTTGTTATTTGACGTTGTTGTTGTTGTATTTGTTGTTGTTGTTGTTGTTTATTTGACGTTGTATTGGTTGTTGTTGTTGTTTATTTGACGTTGTATTTGTTGTTGTTGTTGTTTATTTGACGTTGTTGTTGTTGTTTATTTGACGTTATTAATTTTGTTTATTTGACTTTGTTATTGTTGTTGTTTATTTGACATTGTTGTTGTTGATGACATTGTTGTTGTTGTTTATTTGACGTTGTTGTTGTTGTTGTTTATTTGACGTTGTTAATGTTGTTGACATTGTTGTTGTTGTTTTTGTTGTTTATTTGACGTTGTTGTTGTTGTTGTTTTTGTTGTTGTTATTGTTGGTGTTGTTGTTGTTTATTTGACGTTGTTGTTGTTGTTGTTTATTTGACGTTGTTGTTGTTGTTTTTGTTGTTGTTATTGTTGGTGGTGTTGTTGTTTTTATTGTTGTTATTGTTGGTGTTGGTGTTGTTTATTTGACGTTGTTGTTGTTGTTGTTTATTTGACGTTGTTGTTGTTGTTGTTGTTTATTTGACGTTGTTGTTGTTGTTTATTTGACATTGTTGTTGTTGTTGTTTATTTGACGTTGTTGTTGTTGTTGTTGTTAATTTGACATTGTTGTAGTTGTTGTTGACGTTGTTGTTTATTTGACGTTGTTGTTGTTGTTGTTTATTTGATGTTGTTTTAGTTGTTGTTGTTTATTTGACGTTGTTGTTGTTGACATTGTTGTTGTTATTGTTTATTTGACGTTGTTGTTGTTTTTTATTTGATGTTGTTGTTGTTGACATTGTTGTTGTTGTTTATTTGACGTTGTTGTTGTTGTTGTTTATTTGACGTAGTTGTTGTTATTGACGTTGTTATTGTTGTTGTTGTTTATTTGACGTTGTTGTTGTTGTTGTTTATTTGATGTTGTTGTTGTTGTTGTTGTTTATTTGACGTTGTTGTTGTTGTTTATTTGATGTTGTTGTTGGTGGTGGTGTTTATTTGACGTTGTTGTTGTTGTTATTTATTTGACATTGTTGTTGTTGTTATTGTTTATTTGACATTGTTGTTGTTGTTGTTGTTGTTTATTTGACGTTGTTATTGTTATTTATTTAACGTTGTTTTTGTTATTTGACGATGTTGTTGTATTTGTTGTTGTTGTTGTTGTTGCTTATTTGACGTTGTTGTTATTATTGCTATTTATTTGACGTTGTTGTTGTTGTTTATTTGACGTTGTTGTTGTTTATTTGACGTTGTTGTTGTTGTTGTTTACTTGACGTTGTTGTTGTTGTATTTGTTGTTGTTGTTATTGTTGTTGCTTATTTGACGTTGTTGTTATTGTTGTTGTTTATTTGACGTTGTTGTTGTTGATGTTATTCATTTGACGTTGTTGTTGTTGTTGTTGTTTATTTGACGTTGTTCTTGTTGTTGTTGTTTATTTGACGTTGTTGTTGTTGTTGTTGTTGTTGTTGTTGTTGTTGTTCTTGTTGTTTATTTGACGTTGTTGTTATTTATTTGACGTTGTTGTTGACGTTGTTGTTGTTATTTATTTGACGTTGTTGTTGTTGTTTATTTAATGTTGTTAATGTTGTTGACATTGTTGTTGTTTTTTTTGTTGTTTATTTGGCGTTGTTGTTGTTGTTGTTGTTGTTATTGTTGGTGTTGTTGTTGATGTTATTGTTTATTTGACGTTGTTGTTGTTTATTTGACGTAGTTGTTATTGTTAATGTTGTTGTTGTTGTTTGTTTATTTGACGATTTTGTTGTTGTTGTTGTTGTTGTTGTTTATTTGACGTTGTTGTTATTGTGGTTTATTTGACGTTGTTGTTTTTATTATTGTTATTGTTGTTGTTTTTTTTTATTTGACGTTATTGTTGTTGTTTATTTGACATTGTTGTTGTTGTTGTTTATTTGACGTTGTTGTTGTTGTTGTTTATTTGATGTTGTTTATTTGACGTTGTTGTTGTTTTTTATTTGATGTTGTTGTTGTTGACATTGTTGTTTATTTGATGTTTGTTGTTGTTGTTTATTTGACGTAGTTGTTGTTATTGACGTTGTTGTTGTTTAGTTGACGTTTTTGTTGTTGTTGATGATATTGTTGTTGTTGTTTTTTATTTGACGTTGTTGTTGTTGTTGTTTATTTGACGTTGTTGTTGTTGTTGTTTATTTGACGTTGTTGTTGTTGTTGTTTATTTGACGTTGTTGTTGTTGTTTATTTGACGTTGTTATTGATGTTGTTTATTTGACGTTGTTGTTGTTATTTGAAGTTGTTGTTGTCGTTGTTGTATTTGTTGTTGCTGTTGTTTAGTTGACGTTGTTGTTGTTGTTGTTGTTTATTTGACGTTATTGTTGTTGTTTATTTGACGTTGTTATTATTGTTGTTGTTGTTTATTTGACGTTGTTGTTGTTGACGTTGTTGTTGTTATTGTTTATTTGACGTTGTTGTTGTTGTTGTTTATTTGACGTTGTTAATGTTGTTGACATTGTTGTTGTTGTTTTTGTTGTTTATTTGACGTTGTTGTTGTTGTTTTGTTGTTTTTGTTGTTGTTATTGTTGGTGTTCTTGTTGTTTATTTGACGTTCTTGTTGTTGTTGTTTATTTGACGTTGTTGTTGTTGTTGTTGTTTATTTAATGTTGTTGTTGTTTATTTGACTTTGTTTTTGTTATTTGACGTTGTTGTTGTTGTTGTTGCTTATTTGAAGTTGTTGTTGTTGTTGTTGTTGTTTATTTAATGTTGTTGTTGTTGTTGTTTATTTGACGTTGTTGTTGTTGTTGTTTATTTGACGTTGTTGTTGTTTTTGTTGTTTATTTCACGTTGTTGTTGTTATTTGACGTTGTTGTTGTTGTATTTGTTGTTGTTGTTGTTGTTGTTTATTTGACGTTGTATTTGATGTTGTTGTTGTTGTTTATTTGACGTTGTTGTTGTTGTTGTTTATTTGACGTTGTTAATGTTGTTGACATTGTTGTTGTTGTTTTTGTTGTTTGTTTGACGTTGTTGTTGTTGTTGTTGTTTTTGTTATTGTTATTGTTGTTGTTGTTTATTTGACGTTGTTGTTGTTGTTGTTTATTTGACGTTGTTATTGTTGTTGTTTTTGTTTATTTGACGTTGTTGTTGTTGTTGTTTATTTGACGTTGTTGTTGTTGTTGTTTATTTGACGTTGTTGTTGTTGTTGTTTATTTGACGTTGTTGTTGTTGTTTATTTGACATTGTTGTTGTTGTTGTTGACGTTGTTGTTGTTGTTTATTTGACGTTGTTGTTGTTGTTGTTTATTTGATGTTGTTTATTTGACGTTGTTGTTGTTTTTTATTTGATGTTGTTGTTGTTGACATTGTTGTTGTTGTTGTTTATTTGATGTTGTTGTTGTTGTTTATTTGACGTAGTTGTTGTTATTGACGTTGTTGTTGTTTAGTTGATGTTTTTGTTGTTGTTGATGTTATTGTTGTTGTTGTTTTTTATTTGACGTTGTTGTTGTTGTTTATTTGACGTTGTTGTTGTTGTTGTTGTTGTTTATTTGACGTTGTTGTTGTTGTTGTTGATTATTTGACGTTGTTGTTGTTGTTTATTTGACGTTGTTGTTGTTGTTGTTGTTTATTTGACGTTGTTGTTGTTATTTGAAGTTGTTGTTGTCGTTGTTGTATTTGTTGTTGTTGTTGTTTAGTTGACGTTGTTGTTGTTGTTGTTGTCGTTTATTTGACGTTATTGTTGTTGTTTATTTGACGTTGTTATTATTGTTGTTGTTGTTTATTTGACGTTGTTGTTGTTGACGTTGTTGTTGTTGTTGTTTTTGTTGTTTATTTGACGTTGTTTTTGTTGTTGTTGTTTTTGTTGTTGTTATCGTTGGTGTTCTTGTTGTTTATTTGACGTTCTTGTTGTTGTTGTTGTTTATTTGACGTTGTTGTTGTTGTTGTTGTTGTTTATTTTAAGTTGTTGTTTATTTGACTTTGTTTTTGTTATTTGACGTTGTTGTTGTTGTTGTTGTTGCTTATTTGACGTCGTTGTTGTTGTTGTTGTTGTTGTTTATTTGATGTTGTTGTTGTTGTTGTTTATTTGACGTTGTTGTTGTTGTTTATTTGACGTTGTTGTTGTTATTGACATTGTTGTTGTTGTTGTTGTTTAGTTGACGTTGTTATTGTTGTTGTTTATTTGACGTTGTTAATGTTGTTGACGTTGTTGTTGTTGTTTTTGTTTTTTATTTCACGTTGTTGTTGTTATTTGACGTTGTTGTTGTTGTATTTGTTGTTGTTGTTGTTGTTTATTTGACGTTGTATTGGTTGTTGTTGTTGTTTATTTGACGTTGTATTTGTTGTTGTTGTTGTTTATTTGACGTTGTTGTTGTTGTTTATTTGACGTTATTAATTTTGTTTATTTGACTTTGTTATTGTTGTTGTTTATTTGACATTGTTGTTGTTGATGACATTGTTGTTGTTGTTTATTTGACGTTGTTGTTGTTGTTGTTTATTTGACGTTGTTAATGTTGTTGACATTGTTGTTGTTGTTTTTATTGTTTATTTGACGTTGTTGTTGTTGTTGTTGTTTTTGTTGTTGTTATTGTTGGTGTTGGTGTTGTTTATTTGACGTTGTTGTTGTTGTTGCTGTTTATTTGACGTTGTTGTTGTTGTTTTTGTTGTTGTTATTGTTGGTGGTGTTGTTGTTTTTGTTGTTGTTATTGTTGGTGTTGGTGTTGTTTATTTGACGTTGTTGTTGTTGTTGTTTATTTGACGTTGTTGTTGTTGTTGTTTATTTGACGTTGTTGTTGTTGTTGTTGTTTATTTGACATTGTTGTTGTTGTTGTTTATTTGACGTTGTTGTTGTTGTTGTTGTTAATTTGACATTGTTGTAGTTGTTGTTGACGTTGTTGTTTATTTGACGTTGTTGTTGTTGTTGTTTATTTGATGTTGTTTTAGTTGTTGTTGTTTATTTGACGTTGTTGTTGTTGACATTGTTGTTGTTATTGTTTATTTGACGTTGTTGTTGTTTTTTATTTGATGTTGTTGTTGTTGACATTGTTGTTGTTGTTTATTTGACGTTGTTGTTGTTGTTGTTTATTTGACGTAGTTGTTGTTATTGACGTTGTTGTTGTTGTTGTTGTTTATTTGACGTTTTTGTTGCTGTTGATGTTATTGTTGTTGTTGATTTTTATTTGACGTTGTTGTTGTTGTTGTTTATTTGACGTTGTTGTTGTTGTTGTTTATTTGATGTTGTTGTTGTTGTTGTTGTTGTTTATTTGACGTTGTTGTTGTTGTTTATTTGATGTTGTTGTTGGTGGTGGTGTTTATTTGACGTTGTTGTTGTTGTTATTTATTTGACGTTGTTGTTGTTGTTATTGTTTATTTGACATTGTTGTTGTTGTTGTTGTTGTTTATTTGACGTTGTTATTGTTATTTATTTAACGTTGTTTTTGTTATTTGACGATGTTGTTGTATTTGTTGTTGTTGTTGTTGTTGCTTATTTGACGTTGTTGTTATTGTTGCTATTTATTTGACGTTGTTGTTGTTGTTTATTTGACGTTGTTGTTGTTTATTTGACGTTGTTGTTGTTGTTGTTTACTTGACGTTGTTGTTGTTGTATTTGTTGTTGTTGTTATTGTTGTTGCTTATTTGACGTTGTTGTTATTGTTGTTGTTTATTTGACGTTGTTGTTGTTGATGTTATTCATTTGACGTTGTTGTTGTTGTTGTTGTTTATTTGACGTTGTTGTTGTTGTTGTTTATTTGACGTTGTTGTTGTTGTTGTTGTTGTTCTTGTTGTTTATTTGACGTTGTTGTTATTTATTTGACGTTGTTGTTGACGTTGTTGTTGTTATTTATTTGACGTTGTTGTTGTTGTTTATTTAATGTTGTTAATGTTGTTGACATTGTTGTTGTTTTTTTTGTTGTTTATTTGGCGTTGTTGTTGTTGTTGTTGTTATTGTTGGTGTTGTTGTTGATGTTATTGTTTATTTGACGTTGTTGTTGTTTATTTGACGTAGTTGTTATTGTTAATGTTGTTGTTGTTGTTTGTTTATTTGACGATTTTGTTGTTGTTGTTGTTGTTGTTGTTGTTTATTTGACGTTGTTGTTGTTGTGGTTTATTTGACGTTGTTGTTTTTGTTATTGTTATTGTTGTTGTTTTTTTTTATTTGACGTTATTGTTGTTGTTTATTTGACATTGTTGTTGTTGTTGTTTATTTGACGTTGTTGTTGTTGTTGTTTATTTGATGTTGTTTATTTGACGTTGTTGTTGTTTTTTATTTGATGTTGTTGTTGTTGACATTGTTGTTTATTTGATGTTTGTTGTTGTTGTTTATTTGACGTAGTTGTTGTTATTGACGTTGTTGTTGTTTAGTTGACGTTTTTGTTGTTGTTGATGATATTGTTGTTGTTGTTTTTTATTTGACGTTGTTGTTGTTGTTGTTTATTTGACGTTGTTGTTGTTGTTGTTTATTTGACGTTGTTGTTGTTGTTGTTTATTTGACGTTGTTGTTGTTGTTTATTTGACGTTGTTATTGTTGTTGTTTATTTGACGTTGTTGTTGTTATTTGAAGTTGTTGTTGTCGTTGTTGTATTTGTTGTTGCTGTTGTTTAGTTGACGTTGTTGTTGTTGTTGTTGTTTATTTGACGTTATTGTTGTTGTTTATTTGACGTTGTTATTATTGTTGTTGTTGTTTATTTGACGTTGTTGTTGTTGACGTTGTTGTTGTTATTGTTTATTTGATGTTGTTGTTGTTGTTGTTTATTTGACGTTGTTAATGTTGTTGACATTGTTGTTGTTGTTTTTGTTGTTTATTTGACGTTGTTGTTGTTGTTTTGTTGTTTTTGTTGTTGTTATTGTTGGTGTTCTTGTTGTTTATTTGACGTTCTTGTTGTTGTTGTTGTTTATTTGACGTTGTTGTTGTTGTTGTTGTTGTTTATTTAATGTTGTTGTTGTTTATTTGACTTTGTTTTTGTTATTTGACATTGTTGTTGTTGTTGTTGCTTATTTGAAGTTGTTGTTGTTGTTGTTGTTGTTGTTTATTTAATGTTGTTGTTGTTGTTGTTTATTTGACGTTGTTGTTGTTGTTGTTTATTTGACGTTGTTGTTGTTTTTGTTGTTTATTTCACGTTGTTGTTGTTATTTGACGTTGTTGTTGTTGTATTTGTTGTTGTTGTTGTTGTTGTTTATTTGACGTTGTATTTGATGTTGTTGTTGTTGTTTATTTGACGTTGTTGTTGTTGTTGTTTATTTGACGTTGTTAATGTTGTTGACATTGTTGTTGTTGTTTTTGTTGTTTGTTTGACGTTGTTGTTGTTGTTGTTTTTGTTATTGTTATTGTTGTTGTTGTTGTTGTTTATTTGACGTTGTTGTTGTTGTTGTTTATTTGACGTTGTTATTGTTGTTGTTTTTGTTTATTTGACGTTGTTGTTGTTGTTGTTTATTTGACGTTGTTGTTGTTGTTGTTTATTTGACGTTGTTGTTGTTGTTTATTTGACGTTGTTGTTGTTGTTTATTTGACATTGTTGTTGTTGTTGTTGACGTTGTTGTTGTTGTTTATTTGACGTTGTTGTTGTTGTTGTTTATTTGACGTTGTTGTTGTTTTTTATTTGACGTTGTTATTATTGTTGTTGTTGTTTATTTGACGTTGTTGTTGTTGACGTTGTTGTTGTTGTTGTTTTTGTTGTTTATTTGACGTTGTTTTTGTTGTTGTTGTTTTTGTTGTTGTTATCGTTGGTGTTCTTGTTGTTTATTTGACGTTCTTGTTGTTGTTGTTGTTTATTTGACGTTGTTGTTGTTGTTGTTGTTTATTTTAAGTTGTTGTTTATTTGACTTTGTTTTTGTTATTTGACGTTGTTGTTGTTGTTGTTGTTGCTTATTTGACGTCGTTGTTGTTGTTGTTGTTGTTGTTTATTTGATGTTGTTGTTGTTGTTGTTTATTTGACGTTGTTGTTGTTGTTTATTTGACGTTGTTGTTGTTATTGACATTGTTGTTGTTGTTGTTTAGTTGACGTTGTTATTGTTGTTGTTTATTTGACGTTGTTAATGTTGTTGACGTTGTTGTTGTTGTTTTTGTTTTTTATTTCACGTTGTTGTTGTTATTTGACGTTGTTGTTGTTGTATTTGTTGTTGTTGTTGTTGTTTATTTGACGTTGTATTGGTTGTTGTTGTTGTTTATTTGACGTTGTATTTGTTGTTGTTGTTGTTTATTTGACGTTGTTGTTGTTGTTTATTTGACGTTATTAATTTTGTTTATTTGACTTTGTTATTGTTGTTGTTTATTTGACATTGTTGTTGTTGATGACATTGTTGTTGTTGTTTATTTGACGTTGTTGTTGTTGTTGTTTATTTGACGTTGTTAATGTTGTTGACATTGTTGTTGTTGTTTTTGTTGTTTATTTGACGTTGTTGTTGTTGTTGTTGTTTTTGTTGTTGTTATTGTTGGTGTTGGTGTTGTTTATTTGACGTTGTTGTTGTTGTTGCTGTTTATTTGACGTTGTTGTTGTTGTTTTTGTTGTTGTTATTGTTGGTGGTGTTGTTGTTTTTGTTGTTGTTATTGTTGGTGTTGGTGTTGTTTATTTGACGTTGTTGTTGTTGTTGTTTATTTGACGTTGTTGTTGTTGTTGTTTATTTGACGTTGTTGTTGTTGTTGTTGTTTATTTGACATTGTTGTTGTTGTTGTTTATTTGACGTTGTTGTTGTTGTTGTTGTTAATTTGACATTGTTGTAGTTGTTGTTGACGTTGTTGTTTATTTGACGTTGTTGTTGTTGTTGTTGTTTATTTGATGTTGTTTTAGTTGTTGTTGTTTATTTGACGTTGTTGTTGTTGACATTGTTGTTGTTATTGTTTATTTGACGTTGTTGTTGTTTTTTATTTGATGTTGTTGTTGTTGACATTGTTGTTGTTGTTTATTTGACGTTGTTGTTGTTGTTGTTTATTTGACGTAGTTGTTGTTATTGACGTTGTTGTTGTTGTTGTTGTTTATTTGACGTTTTTGTTGCTGTTGATGTTATTGTTGTTGTTGATTTTTATTTGACGTTGTTGTTGTTGTTGTTTATTTGACGTTGTTGTTGTTGTTGTTTATTTGATGTTGTTGTTGTTGTTGTTGTTTATTTGACGTTGTTGTTGTTGTTTATTTGATGTTGTTGTTGGTGGTGGTGTTTATTTGACGTTGTTGTTGTTGTTATTTATTTGACGTTGTTGTTGTTGTTATTGTTTATTTGACATTGTTGTTGTTGTTGTTGTTGTTTATTTGACGTTGTTATTGTTATTTATTTAACGTTGTTTTTGTTATTTGACGATGTTGTTGTATTTGTTGTTGTTGTTGTTGTTGCTTATTTGACGTTGTTGTTATTGTTGCTATTTATTTGACGTTGTTGTTGTTGTTTATTTGACGTTGTTGTTGTTTATTTGACGTTGTTGTTGTTGTTGTTTACTTGACGTTGTTGTTGTTGTATTTGTTGTTGTTGTTATTGTTGTTGCTTATTTGACGTTGTTGTTATTGTTGTTGTTTATTTGACGTTGTTGTTGTTGATGTTATTCATTTGACGTTGTTGTTGTTGTTGTTGTTTATTTGACGTTGTTGTTGTTGTTGTTTATTTGACGTTGTTGTTGTTGTTGTTGTTGTTGTTGTTCTTGTTGTTTATTTGACGTTGTTGTTATTTATTTGACGTTGTTGTTGACGTTGTTGTTGTTATTTATTTGACGTTGTTGTTGTTGTTTATTTAATGTTGTTAATGTTGTTGACATTGTTGTTGTTTTTTTTGTTGTTTATTTGGCGTTGTTGTTGTTGTTGTTATTGTTGGTGTTGTTGTTGATGTTATTGTTTATTTGACGTTGTTGTTGTTTATTTGACGTAGTTGTTATTGTTAATGTTGTTGTTGTTGTTTGTTTATTTGACGATTTTGTTGTTGTTGTTGTTGTTGTTGTTTATTTGACGTTGTTGTTGTTGTGGTTTATTTGACGTTGTTGTTTTTGTTATTGTTATTGTTGTTGTTTTTTTTTATTTGACGTTATTGTTGTTGTTTATTTGACATTGTTGTTGTTGTTGTTTATTTGACGTTGTTGTTGTTGTTGTTTATTTGATGTTGTTTATTTGACGTTGTTGTTGTTTTTTATTTGATGTTGTTGTTGTTGACATTGTTGTTTATTTGATGTTTGTTGTTGTTGTTTATTTGACGTAGTTGTTGTTATTGACGTTGTTGTTGTTTAGTTGGCGTTTTTGTTGTTGTTGATGATATTGTTGTTGTTGTTTTTTATTTGACGTTGTTGTTGTTGTTGTTTATTTGACGTTGTTGTTGTTGTTGTTTATTTGACGTTGTTGTTGTTGTTGTTTATTTGACGTTGTTGTTGTTGTTTATTTGACGTTGTTATTGTTGTTGTTTATTTGACGTTGTTGTTGTTATTTGAAGTTGTTGTTGTCGTTGTTGTATTTGTTGTTGCTGTTGTTTAGTTGACGTTGTTGTTGTTGTTGTTGTTTATTTGACGTTATTGTTGTTGTTTATTTGACGTTGTTATTATTGTTGTTGTTGTTTATTTGACGTTGTTGTTGTTGACGTTGTTGTTGTTATTGTTTATTTGATGTTGTTGTTGTTGTTGTTTATTTGACGTTGTTAATGTTGTTGACATTGTTGTTGTTGTTTTTGTTGTTTATTTGACGTTGTTGTTGTTGTTTTGTTGTTTTTGTTGTTGTTATTGTTGGTGTTCTTGTTGTTTATTTGACGTTCTTGTTGTTGTTGTTGTTTATTTGACGTTGTTGTTGTTGTTGTTGTTTATTTAATGTTGTTGTTGTTTATTTGACTTTGTTTTTGTTATTTGACATTGTTGTTGTTGTTGTTGCTTATTTGAAGTTGTTGTTGTTGTTGTTGTTGTTTATTTAATGTTGTTGTTGTTGTTGTTTATTTGACGTTGTTGTTGTTCTTGTTTATTTGACGTTGTTGTTGTTTTTGTTGTTTATTTCACGTTGTTGTTGTTATTTGACGTTGTTGTTGTTGTATTTGTTGTTGTTGTTGTTGTTGTTTATTTGACGTTGTATTTGATGTTGTTGTTGTTGTTTATTTGACGTTGTTGTTGTTGTTGTTTATTTGACGTTGTTAATGTTGTTGACATTGTTGTTGTTGTTTTTGTTGTTTGTTTGACGTTGTTGTTGTTGTTGTTTTTGTTATTGTTATTGTTGTTGTTGTTGTTGTTTATTTGACGTTGTTGTTGTTGTTGTTTATTTGACGTTGTTATTGTTGTTGTTTTTGTTTATTTGACGTTGTTGTTGTTGTTGTTTATTTGACGTTGTTGTTGTTGTTGTTTATTTGACGTTGTTGTTGTTGTTTATTTGACGTTGTTGTTGTTGTTTATTTGACATTGTTGTTGTTGTTGTTGACGTTGTTGTTGTTGTTTATTTGACGTTGTTGTTGTTGTTGTTTATTTGACGTTGTTGTTGTTTTTTATTTGACGTTGTTATTATTGTTGTTGTTGTTTATTTGACGTTGTTGTTGTTGACGTTGTTGTTGTTGTTGTTTTTGTTGTTTATTTGACGTTGTTTTTGTTGTTGTTGTTTTTGTTGTTGTTATCGTTGGTGTTCTTGTTGTTTATTTGACGTTCTTGTTGTTGTTGTTGTTTATTTGACGTTGTTGTTGTTGTTGTTGTTTATTTTAAGTTGTTGTTTATTTGACTTTGTTTTTGTTATTTGACGTTGTTGTTGTTGTTGTTGTTGCTTATTTGACGTCGTTGTTGTTGTTGTTGTTGTTGTTTATTTGATGTTGTTGTTGTTGTTTATTTGACGTTGTTGTTGTTGTTTATTTGACGTTGTTGTTGTTATTGACATTGTTGTTGTTGTTGTTTAGTTGACGTTGTTATTGTTGTTGTTTATTTGACGTTGTTAATGTTGTTGACGTTGTTGTTGTTGTTTTTGTTTTTTATTTCACGTTGTTGTTGTTATTTGACGTTGTTGTTGTTGTATTTGTTGTTGTTGTTGTTGTTTATTTGACGTTGTATTGGTTGTTGTTGTTGTTTATTTGACGTTGTATTTGTTGTTGTTGTTGTTTATTTGACGTTGTTGTTGTTGTTTATTTGACGTTATTAATTTTGTTTATTTGACTTTGTTATTGTTGTTGTTTATTTGACATTGTTGTTGTTGATGACATTGTTGTTGTTGTTTATTTGACGTTGTTGTTGTTGTTGTTTATTTGACGTTGTTAATGTTGTTGACATTGTTGTTGTTGTTTTTGTTGTTTATTTGACGTTGTTGTTGTTGTTGTTGTTTTTGTTGTTGTTATTGTTGGTGTTGGTGTTGTTTATTTGACGTTGTTGTTGTTGTTGCTGTTTATTTGACGTTGTTGTTGTTGTTTTTGTTGTTGTTATTGTTGGTGGTGTTGTTGTTTTTGTTGTTGTTATTGTTGGTGTTGGTGTTGTTTATTTGACGTTGTTGTTGTTGTTGTTTATTTGACGTTGTTGTTGTTGTTGTTTATTTGACGTTGTTGTTGTTGTTGTTGTTTATTTGACATTGTTGTTGTTGTTGTTTATTTGACGTTGTTGTTGTTGTTGTTAATTTGACATTGTTGTAGTTGTTGTTGACGTTGTTGTTTATTTGACGTTGTTGTTGTTGTTGTTGTTTATTTGATGTTGTTTTAGTTGTTGTTGTTTATTTGACGTTGTTGTTGTTGACATTGTTGTTGTTATTGTTTATTTGACGTTGTTGTTGTTTTTTATTTGATGTTGTTGTTGTTGACATTGTTGTTGTTGTTTATTTGACGTTGTTGTTGTTGTTGTTTATTTGACGTAGTTGTTGTTATTGACGTTGTTGTTGTTGTTGTTGTTTATTTGACGTTTTTGTTGCTGTTGATGTTATTGTTGTTGTTGATTTTTATTTGACGTTGTTGTTGTTGTTGTTTATTTGACGTTGTTGTTGTTGTTGTTTATTTGATGTTGTTGTTGTTGTTGTTGTTGTTTATTTGACGTTGTTGTTGTTGTTTATTTGATGTTGTTGTTGGTGGTGGTGTTTATTTGACGTTGTTGTTGTTGTTATTTATTTGACGTTGTTGTTGTTGTTATTGTTTATTTGACATTGTTGTTGTTGTTGTTGTTGTTTATTTGACGTTGTTATTGTTATTTATTTAACGTTGTTTTTGTTATTTGACGATGTTGTTGTATTTGTTGTTGTTGTTGTTGTTGCTTATTTGACGTTGTTGTTATTGTTGCTATTTATTTGACGTTGTTGTTGTTGTTTATTTGACGTTGTTGTTGTTTATTTGACGTTGTTGTTGTTGTTGTTTACTTGACGTTGTTGTTGTTGTATTTGTTGTTGTTGTTATTGTTGTTGCTTATTTGACGTTGTTGTTATTGTTGTTGTTTATTTGACGTTGTTGTTGTTGATGTTATTCATTTGACGTTGTTGTTGTTGTTGTTGTTTATTTGACGTTGTTGTTGTTGTTGTTTATTTGACGTTGTTGTTGTTGTTGTTGTTGTTGTTGTTCTTGTTGTTTATTTGACGTTGTTGTTATTTATTTGACGTTGTTGTTGACGTTGTTGTTGTTATTTATTTGACGTTGTTGTTGTTGTTTATTTAATGTTGTTAATGTTGTTGACATTGTTGTTGTTTTTTTTGTTGTTTATTTGGCGTTGTTGTTGTTGTTGTTGTTATTGTTGGTGTTGTTGTTGATGTTATTGTTTATTTGACGTTGTTGTTGTTTATTTGACGTAGTTGTTATTGTTAATGTTGTTGTTGTTGTTTGTTTATTTGACGATTTTGTTGTTGTTGTTGTTGTTGTTGTTGTTTATTTGACGTTGTTGTTGTTGTGGTTTATTTGACGTTGTTGTTTTTGTTATTGTTATTGTTGTTGTTTTTTTTTATTTGACGTTATTGTTGTTGTTTATTTGACATTGTTGTTGTTGTTGTTTATTTGACGTTGTTGTTGTTGTTGTTTATTTGATGTTGTTTATTTGACGTTGTTGTTGTTTTTTATTTGATGTTGTTGTTGTTGACATTGTTGTTTATTTGATGTTTGTTGTTGTTGTTTATTTGACGTAGTTGTTGTTATTGACGTTGTTGTTGTTTAGTTGACGTTTTTGTTGTTGTTGATGATATTGTTGTTGTTGTTTTTTATTTGACGTTGTTGTTGTTGTTGTTTATTTGACGTTGTTGTTGTTGTTGTTTATTTGACGTTGTTGTTGTTGTTGTTTATTTGACGTTGTTGTTGTTGTTTATTTGACGTTGTTATTGTTGTTGTTTATTTGACGTTGTTGTTGTTATTTGAAGTTGTTGTTGTCGTTGTTGTATTTGTTGTTGCTGTTGTTTAGTTGACGTTGTTGTTGTTGTTGTTGTTTATTTGACGTTATTGTTGTTGTTTATTTGACGTTGTTATTATTGTTGTTGTTGTTTATTTGACGTTGTTGTTGTTGACGTTGTTGTTGTTATTGTTTATTTGATGTTGTTGTTGTTGTTGTTTATTTGACGTTGTTAATGTTGTTGACATTGTTGTTGTTGTTTTTGTTGTTTATTTGACGTTGTTGTTGTTGTTTTGTTGTTTTTGTTGTTGTTATTGTTGGTGTTCTTGTTGTTTATTTGACGTTCTTGTTGTTGTTGTTGTTTATTTGACGTTGTTGTTGTTGTTGTTGTTTATTTAATGTTGTTGTTGTTTATTTGACTTTGTTTTTGTTATTTGACATTGTTGTTGTTGTTGTTGCTTATTTGAAGTTGTTGTTGTTGTTGTTGTTGTTTATTTAATGTTGTTGTTGTTGTTGTTTATTTGACGTTGTTGTTGTTGTTGTTTATTTGACGTTGTTGTTGTTTTTGTTGTTTATTTCACGTTGTTGTTGTTATTTGACGTTGTTGTTGTTGTATTTGTTGTTGTTGTTGTTGTTGTTTATTTGACGTTGTATTTGATGTTGTTGTTGTTGTTTATTTGACGTTGTTGTTGTTGTTGTTTATTTGACGTTGTTAATGTTGTTGACATTGTTGTTGTTGTTTTTGTTGTTTGTTTGACGTTGTTGTTGTTGTTGTTGTTTTTGTTATTGTTATTGTTGTTGTTGTTGTTGTTTATTTGACGTTGTTGTTGTTGTTGTTTATTTGACGTTGTTATTGTTGTTGTTTTTGTTTATTTGACGTTGTTGTTGTTGTTGTTTATTTGACGTTGTTGTTGTTGTTGTTTATTTGACGTTGTTGTTGTTGTTGTTTATTTGACGTTGTTGTTGTTGTTGTTTATTTGACGTTGTTGTTGTTGTTTATTTGACATTGTTGTTGTTGTTGTTGACGTTGTTGTTGTTGTTTATTTGACGTTGTTGTTGTTGTTGTTTATTTGACGTTGTTGTTGTTTTTTATTTGATGTTGTTGTATTTGACATTGTTGTTGTTGTTGTTTATTTGATGTTGTTGTTGTTGTTTATTTGACGTAGTTGTTGTTATTGACGTTGTTGTTGTTTAGTTGATGTTTTTGTTGTTGTTGATGTTATTGTTGTTGTTGTTTTTTATTTGACGTTGTTGTTGTTGTTGTTTATTTGACGTTGTTGTTGTTGTTGTTGTTGTTTATTTGACGTTGTTGTTGTTGTTGTTGTTTATTTGATGTTGTTGTTGTTGTTTATTTGACGTTGTTGTTGTTGTTGTTGTTTATTTGACGTTGTTGTTGTTATTTGAAGTTGTTGTTGTCGTTGTTGTATTTGTTGTTGTTGTTGTTTAGTTGACGTTGTTGTTGTTGTTGTTGTTGTTGTTTATTTGACGTTATTGTTGTTGTTTATTTGACGTTGTTATTATTGTTGTTGTTGTTTATTTGACGTTGTTGTTGTAGACGTTGTTGTTGTTGTTGTTTTTGTTGTTTATTTGACGTTGTTTTTGTTGTTGTTGTTTTTGTTGTTGTTATCGTTGGTGTTCTTGTTGTTTATTTGACGTTCTTGTTGTTGTTGTTGTTTATTTGACGTTGTTGTTGTTGTTGTTGTTTATTTGAAGTTGTTGTTTATTTGACTTTGTTTTTGTTATTTGACGTTGTTGTTGTTGTTGTTGTTGCTTATTTGACGTCGTTGTTGTTGTTGTTGTTGTTGTTTATTTGATGTTGTTGTTGTTGTTGTTTATTTGACGTTGTTGTTGTTGTTTATTTGACGTTGTTGTTGTTATTGACATTGTTGTTGTTGTTGTTTAGTTGACGTTGTTATTGTTGTTGTTTATTTGACGTTGTTAATGTTGTTGACGTTGTTGTTGTTGTTTTTGTTTTTTATTTCACGTTGTTGTTGTTATTTGACGT
Source organism: Vicia faba (assembly GCA_948472305.1). Classification (NCBI taxonomy): domain Eukaryota; kingdom Viridiplantae; phylum Streptophyta; class Magnoliopsida; order Fabales; family Fabaceae; genus Vicia; species Vicia faba. Next base: position 295,853,239 of record OX451741.1, read on the forward strand.
TGTTGTTGTTGTATTTGTTGTTGTTGTTGTTGTTTATTTGACGTTGTATTGGTTGTTGTTGTTGTTTATTTGACGTTGTATTTGTTGTTGTTGTTGTTGTTTATTTGACGTTGTTGTTGTTGTTTATTTGACGTTATTAATTTTGTTTATTTGACTTTGTTATTGTTGTTGTTTATTTGACATTGTTGTTGTTGATGACATTGTTGTTGTTGTTTATTTGACGTTGTTGTTGTTGTTGTTTATTTGACGTTGTTAATGTTGTTGACATTGTTGTTGTTGTTTTTGTTGTTTATTTGACGTTGTTGTTGTTGTTGTTTTTGTTGTTGTTATTGTTGGTGTTGTTGTTGTTTATTTGACGTTGTTGTTGTTGTTGTTGTTTATTTGACGTTGTTGTTGTTGTTTTTGTTGTTGTTATTGTTGGTGGTGTTGTTGTTTTTATTGTTGTTATTGTTGGTGTTGGTGTTGTTTATTTGACGTTGTTGTTGTTGTTGTTTATTTGACGTTGTTGTTGTTGTTGTTGTTTATTTGACGTTGTTGTTGTTGTTGTTGTTGTTTATTTGACATTGTTGTTGTTGTTGTTTATTTGACGTTGTTGTTGTTGTTGTTGTTAATTTGACATTGTTGTAGTTGTTGTTGACGTTGTTGTTTATTTGACGTTGTTGTTGTTGTTGTTTATTTGATGTTGTTTTAGTTGTTGTTGTTTATTTGACGTTGTTGTTGTTGACATTGTTGTTGTTATTGTTTATTTGACGTTGTTGTTGTTTTTTATTTGATGTTGTTGTTGTTGACATTGTTGTTGTTGTTTATTTGACGTTGTTGTTGTTGTTGTTTATTTGACGTAGTTGTTGTTATTGACGTTGTTATTGTTGTTGATTTTTATTTGACGTTGTTGTTGTTGTTGTTTATTTGACGTTTTTGTTGCTGTTGATGTTATTGTTGTTGTTGATTTTTATTTGACGTTGTTGTTGTTGTTGTTTATTTGACGTTGTTGTTGTTGTTGTTGTTTATTTGATGTTGTTGTTGTTGTTGTTGTTTATTTGACGTTGTTGTTGTTGTTTATTTGATGTTGTTGTTGGTGGTGGTGTTTATTTGACGTTGTTGTTGTTGTTATTTATTTGACGTTGTTGTTGTTGTTATTGTTTATTTGACATTGTTGTTGTTGTTGTTGTTTATTTGACGTTGTTATTGTTATTTATTTAACGTTGTTTTTGTTATTTGACGATGTTGTTGTATTTGTTGTTGTTGTTGTTGTTGCTTATTTGACGTTGTTGTTATTGTTGCTATTTATTTGACGTTGTTGTTGTTGTTGTTGTTGTTTATTTGACGTTGTTGTTGTTTATTTGACGTTGTTGTTGTTGTTGTTTACTTGACGTTGTTGTTGTTGTATTTGTTGTTGTTGTTATTGTTGTTGCTTATTTGACGTTGTTGTTATTGTTGTTGTTTATTTGACGTTGTTGTTGTTGATGTTATTCACTTGACGTTGTTGTTGTTGTTGTTTATTTGACGTTGTTGTTGTTGTTGTTTATTTGACATTGTTGTTGTTGTTGTTGTTCTTGTTGTTTATTTGACGTTGTTGTTATTTATTTGACGTTGTTGTTGACGTTGTTGTTGTTATTTATTTGACGTTGTTGTTATTGTTGTTGTTTATTTAATGTTGTTAATGTTGTTGACATTGTTGTTGTTGTTTTTGTTGTTTATTTGGCGTTGTTGTTGTTGTTGTTATTGTTGGTGTTGTTGTTGTTGTTATTGTTTATTTGACGTTGTTGTTGTTTATTTGACGTAGTTGTTATTGTTAATGTTGTTGTTGTTGTTTGTTTATTTGACGATTTTGTTGTTGTTGTTGTTGTTGTTGTTGTTTATTTGACGTTGTTGTTGTTGTGGTTTATTTGACGTTGTTGTTGTTGTGGTTTATTTGACGTTGTTGTTTTTGTTATTGTTATTGTTGTTGTTTTTTTTTATTTGACGTTAGTGTTGTTGTTTATTTGACATTGTTGTTGCTGTTGTTTATTTGACGTTGTTGTTGTTGTTGTTTATTTGATGTTGTTTATTTGACGTTGTTGTTGTTTTTTATTTGATGTTGTTGTTGTTGACATTGTTGTTTATTTGATGTTTGTTGTTGTTGTTTATTTGACGTAGTTGTTGTTATTGACGTTGTTGTTGTTTAGTTGACGTTTTTGTTGTTGTTGATGTTATTGTTGTTGTTATTTTTTATTTGACGTTGTTGTTGTTGTTGTTGTTTATTTGACGTTGTTGTTGTTTATTTGACGTTGTTGTTGTTGTTGTTGTTTATTTGACGTTGTTGTTGTTGTTGTTTATTTGACGTTGTTGTTGTTGTTGTTGTTGTTTATTTGACGTTGTTGTTGTTATTTGAAGTTGTTGTTGTCGTTGTTGTATTTGTTGTTGCTATTGTTTAGTTGACGTTGTTGTTGTTGTTGTTGTTTATTTGACGTTATTGTTGTTGTTTATTTGACGTTGTTATTATTGTTGTTGTTGTTTATTTGACGTTGTTGTTGTTGACGTTGTTGTTGTTATTGTTTATTTGACGTTGTTGTTGTTGTTGTTGTTTTTGTTGTTGTTATTGTTGGTGTTCTTGTTGTTTATTTGACGTTCTTGTTGTTGTTGTTGTTTATTTGACGTTGTTGTTGTTGTTGTTTATTTGATGTTGTTGTTGTTTATTTGACTTTGTTTTTGTTATTTGACGTTGTTGTTGTTGTTGTTGCTTATTTGAAGTTGTTGTTGTTGTTGTTGTTGTTTATTTAATGTTGTTGTTGTTGTTGTTTATTTGACGTTGTTGTTGTTGTTGTTTATTTGACGTTGTTGTTGTTATTGACGTTGTTGTTGTTGTTGTTGTTTAGTTGACGTTGTTATTGTTGTTGTTTATTTGACGTTGTTAATGTTGTTGACATTGTTGTTGTTATTTTTGTTGTTTATTTCACGTTGTTGTTGTTATTTGACGTTGTTGTTGTTGTTGTATTTGTTGTTGTTGTTTATTTGACGTTGTATTTGTTGTTGTTGTTGTTGTTGTTGTTTATTTGACGTTGTTGTTGTTGTTTATTTGACGTTATTGTTGTTGTTTATTTGACGTTGTTATTGTTGTTGTTTATTTGACATTGTTGTTGTTGATGACATTGTTGTTGTTGTTTATTTGACATTGTTGTTGTTGTTGTTTATTTGACGTTGTTAATGTTGTTGACATTGTTGTTGTTGTTTTTGTTGTTTATTTGACGTTGTTGTTGCTGTTGTTGTTTTTGTTGTTGTTATTGTTGGTGTTGTTGTTGTTTATTTGACGTTGTTGTTGTTGTTGTTGTTGTTTATTTGACGTTGTTGTTGTTGTTGTTGTTTTTGTTGTTGTTTTTGTTGTTGTTATTGTTGGTTGTGTTGTTGTTTTTGTTGTTGTTATTGTTGGTGTTGGTGTTGTTTATTTGACGTTGTTGTTGTTGTTGTTGTTTATTTGACGTTGTTGTTGTTGTTGTTTATTTGACGTTGTTGTTGTTGTTGTTTATTTGACATTGTTATTGTTGTTGTTTATTTGACGTTGTTGTTGTTGTTGTTAATTTGACATTGTTGCAGTTGTTGTTGACGTTGTTGTTTATTTGACGTTGTTGTTGTTGTTTATTTGATGTTGTTTTAGTTGTTGTTGTTTATTTGACGTTGTTGTTGTTGTTGACATTGTTGTTGTTATTGTTTATTTGACGTTGTTGTTGTTTTTTATTTGATGTTGTTGTTGTTGACATTGTTGTTGTTGTTTATTTGACGTTGTTGTTGTTGTTTATTTGACGTAGTTGTTGTTATTGACGTTGTTGTTGTTGTTGTTGATTTGACGTTTTTGTTGCTGTTGATGTTATTGTTGTTGTTGTTTTTTATTTGACGTTGTTGTTGTTGTTGTTTATTTGACGTTGTTGTTGTTGTTGTTTATTTGATGTTGTTGTTGTTGTTGTTGTTTACTTGACGTTGTTGTTGTTGTTTATTTGATGTTGTTGTTGTTGGTGGTGTTTATTTGACGTTGTTGTTGTTGTTATTTATTTGACGTTGTTGTTGTTGTTGTTATTGTTTATTTGACATTGTTGTTGTTGTTGTTGTTTATTTGACGTTGTTATTGTTATTTATTTAACATTGTTTTTGTTATTTGACGATGTTGTTGTTGTTGTTGCTTATTTGACGTTGTTGTTATTGTTGCTATTTATTTGACGTTGTTGTTATTGTTGTTTATTTGACGTTGTTGTTGTTGTTGTTTATTTGACGTTGTTGTTGTTGTATTTGTTGTTGTTGTTATTGTTGTTGCTTATTTGACGTTGTTGTTATTGTTGTTGTTTATTTGACGTTGTTGTTGTTGATGTTATTCATTTGACGTTGTTGTTGTTGTTGTTGTTGTTTATTTGACGTTGTTGTTGTTGTTGTTTTTTTGACGTTGTTGTTGTTGTTGTTGTTGTTTTTGTTGTTTATTTGACGTTGTTGTTATTTATTTGATGTTGTTGTTGTTGACGTTGTTGTTGTTATTTATTTGACGTTGTTGTTGTTGTTTATTTAACGTTGTTAATGTTGTTGACATTGTTGTTGTTGTTTTTGTTGTTTATTTGGCGTTGTTGTTGTTGTTATTGTTGGTGTTGTTGTTGTTATTGTTTATTTGACGTTGTTGTTGTTTATTTGACGTTGTTGTTATTGTTAATGTTGTTGTTGTTGTTTGTTTATTTGACGATTTTGTTGTTGTTGATGTTGTTGTTGTTGTTGTTATTGTTTATTTGACGTTGTTGTTGTTGTGGTTTATTTGACGTTGTTGTTTTTGTTATTGTTATTCTTGTTGTTTTTTTTTTATTTGACGTTATTGTTGTTGTTTATTTGACATTGTTGTTGTTGTTGTTTATTTGACGTTGTTGTTGTTGTTGTTTATTTGATGTTGTTTATTTGACGTTGTTGTTGTTTTTTATTTGATGTTGTTGTTGTTGACATTGTTGTTTATTTGATGTTGTTGTTGTTGTTTATTTGACGTAGTTGTTGTTATTGAAGTTGTTGTTGTTTAGTTGACGTTTTTGTTGTTGTTGATGTTATTGTTGTTGTTGTTTTTTATTTGACGTTGTTGTTGTTGTTGTTTATTTGACGTTGTTGTTGTTGTTGTTTATTTGACGTTGTTGTTGTTGTTGTTGTTGTTTATTTGACGTTGTTGTTGTTGTTTATTTGACGTTGTTGTTGTTGTTGTTTATTTGACGTTGTTGTTGTTATTTGAAGTTGTTGTTGTCGTTGTTGTATTTGTTGTTGCTGTTGTTTAGTTGACGTTGTTGTTGTTGTTGTTGTTGTTTATTTGACGTTATTGTTGTTGTTTATTTGACGTTGTTATTATTGTTGTTGTTGTTTATTTGACGTTGTTGTTGTTGACGTTGTTGTTGTTATTGTTTATTTGACGTTGTTGTTGTTTATTTGACGTTGTTAATGTTGTTGACATTGTTGTTGTTGTTTTTGTTGTTTATTTGACGTTGTTGTTGTTGTTGTTGTTGTTTTTGTTGTTGTTATTGTTGGTGTTCTTGTTGTTTATTTGACGTTCTTGTTGTTGTTGTTGTTTATTTGACGTTGTTGTTGTTGTTGTTGTTGTTGTTGTTTATTTGACGTTGTTGTTGTTTATTTGACTTTGTTTTTGTTATTTGACGTTGTTGTTGTTGTTGTTGCTTATTTGAAGTTGTTGTTGTTGTTGTTGTTGTTGTTTATTTAATGTTGTTGTTGTTGTTGTTTATTTGACGTTGTTGTTGTTGTTGTTGTTTATTTGACGTTGTTGTTGTTATTGACGTTGTTGTTGTTGTTGTTTAGTTAACGTTGTTATTGTTGTTGTTTATTTGACGTTGTTAATGTTGTTGACATTGTTGTTGTTGTTTTTGTTGTTTATTTCACGTTGTTGTTGTTATTTGACGTTGTTGTTGTTGTTGTATTTGTTGTTGTTGTTTATTTTACGTTGTATTTGTTGTTGTTGTTGTTGTTGTTGTTGTTGTTGTTGTTTATTTGACGTTGTTGTTGTTGTTTATTTGACGTTATTGTTGTTGTTTATTTGACGTTGTTATTGTTGTTGTTTATTTGACATTGTTGTTGTTGATGACATTGTTGTTGTTGTTTATTTGACATTGTTGTTGTTGTTGTTTATTTGACGTTGTTAATGTTGTTGACATTGTTGTTGTTGTTTTTGTTGTTTATTTGACGTTGTTGTTGCTGTTGTTGTTTTTGTTGTTGTTATTGTTGGTGTTGTTGTTGTTTATTTGACGTTGTTGTTGTTGTTGTTGTTTATTTGACGTTGTTGTTGTTGTTGTTGTTTTTGTTGTTGTTTTTGTTGTTGTTATTGTTGGTGGTGTTGTTGTTTTTGTTGTTGTTATTGTTGGTGTTGGTGTTGTTTATTTGACGTTGTTGTTGTTTATTTGACGTTGTTGTTGTTGTTGTTTATTTGACATTGTTGTTGTTGTTGTTTATTTGACGTTGTTGTTGTTGTTGTTGTTAATTTGACATTGTTGCAGTTGTTGTTGACGTTGTTGTTTATTTGACGTTGTTGTTGTTGTTTATTTGATGTTGTTTACGTGTTGTTGTTTATTTGACGTTGTTGTTGTTGACATTGTTGTTGTTATTGTTTATTTGACGTTGTTGTTGTTTTTTATTTGATGTTGTTGTTGTTGACATTGTTGTTGTTGTTTATTTGACGTTGTTGTTGTTGTTTATTTGACGTAGTTGTTGTTATTGACGTTGTTGTTGTTGTTGATTTGACGTTTTTGTTGCTGTTGATGTTATTGTTGTTGTTGTTTTTTATTTGACGTTGTTATTGTTGTTGTTGTTTATTTAACGTTGTTGTTGTTGTTGTTGTTTATTTGATGTTGTTGTTGTTGTTGTTGTTTACTTGACGTTGTTGCTGTTGTTTATTTGATGTTGTTGTTGGTGGTGGTGTTTATTTGACGTTGTTGTTGTTGTTATTTATTTGACGTTGTTGTTGTTGTTGTTATTGTTTATTTGACATTGTTGTTGTTGTTGTTGTTTATTTGACGTTGTTATTGTTATTTATTTAACATTGTTTTTGTTATTTGACGATGTTGTTGTTGTTGTTGCTTATTTGACGTTGTTGTTATTGTTGCTATTTATTTGACGTTGTTGTTATTGTTGTTTATTTGACGTTGTTGTTGTTGTTGTTTATTTGACGTTGTTGTTGTTGTTGTATTTGTTGTTGTTGTTATTGTTGTTGCTTATTTGACGTTGTTGTTATTGTTGTTGTTTATTTGACGTTGTTGTTGTTGATGTTATTCATTTGACGTTGTTGTTGTTGTTGTTGTTGTTGTTTATTTGACGTTGTTGTTGTTGTTGTTTATTTGACGTTGTTGTTGTTGTTGTTTTTGTTGTTTATTTGACGTTGTTGTTATTTATTTGATGTTGTTGTTGTTGACGTTGTTGTTGTTATTTATTTGACGTTGTTGTTGTTGTTCTTTATTTAACGTTGTTAATGTTGTTGACATTGTTGTTGTTGTTTTTGTTGTTTATTTGGCGTTGTTGTTGTTGTTGTTGTTATTGTTGGTGTTGTTGTTGTTGTTATTGTTTATTTGACGTTGTTGTTGTTTATTTGACGTAGTTGTTATTGTTAATGTTGTTGTTGTTGTTTGTTTATTTGACGATTTTGTTGTTGTTGATGTTGTTGTTGTTGTTGTTGTTGTTTATTTGACGTTGTTGTTGTTGTGGTTTATTTGACGTTGTTGTTTTTGTTATTGTTATTGTTGTTGTTTTTTTTTATTTGACGTTATTGTTGTTGTTTATTTGACATTGTTGTTGTTGTTCTTATTTATTTGACATTGTTGTTGTTGTTGTTATTGTTTATTTGACATTGTTGTTGTTGTTTATATGACGTTGTTATTGTTATTTATTTAACATTGTTTTTGTTATTTGACGATGTTGTTGTTGTATTTGTAGTTGTTGTTGTTGTTCTTGTTTATTTGACGTTGTTGTTATTGTTGCTATTTATTTGACGTTGTTGTTGTTGTTGTTGTTGTTGTTTATTTGACGTTGTTGTTGTTGTTGTTTATTTGACGTTGTTGTTGTTGTATTTGTTGTTGTTGTTATTGTTGTTGCTTATTTGACGTTGTTGTTATTGTTGTTGTTTATTTGACGTTGTTGTTGTTGATGTTATTCATTTGACGTTGTTGTTGTTGTTGTTGTTTATTTGACGTTGTTGTTGTTGTTGTTGTTTTTGTTGTTTATTTGACGTTGTTGTTATTTATTTGATGTTGTTGTTGTTGACGTTGTTGTTGTTATTTATTTGACGTTGTTGTTGTTGTTGTTGTTTATTTAACGTTGTTAATGTTGTTGACATTGTTGTTGTTGTTTTTGTTGTTTATTTGGCGTTGTTGTTGTTGTTGTTATTGTTGGTGTTGTTGTTGTTGTTATTGTTTATTTGACGTTGTTGTTGTTTATTTGACGTAGTTGTTATTGTTAATGTTGTTGTTGTTGTTTGTTTATTTGACGATTTTGTTATTGTTGATGTTGTTGTTGTTGTTGTTGTTGTTGTTTATTTGACGTTGTTGTTGTTGTGATTTATTTGACGTTGTTGTTTTTGTTATTGTTATTGTTGTTGTTGTTTTTTATTTGACGTTATTGTTGTTGTTTATTTGACATTGTTGTTGTTGTTGTTTATTTGACGTTGTTGTTGTTGTTGTTTATTTGACGTTGTTGTTCTTGTTGTTATTTATTTGACGTTGTTGATCTTGTTGTTTATTAGACGTTGTTGTTGTTGTTGTTTATTTGACGTTATTATTGTTGTATATTTGACGTTGTTTTTGTTATTTGACGTTGTTGTTGTTGTTGTTGTTGTATTTGTTGTTGTTGTTGTTGTTGTTGCTTATTTGACGTTGTTGTTGTTGTTGTTTATTTGATGTTGTTGTTGCTGTTGTTTATATGACGTTGCTGTTGTCGTTGTTGTAGTTTATTTGACGTTATTGTTGTTTTTGTTGTTTATTTGACGTTGTTGTTGTTGACGTTGTTGTTGTTGTTGTTTATTTAACGTTGTTGTTATTGTTTATTTGACGTTGTTGTTGTTATTTTTGTTGTTTATTTGACGTTGTTGTTGTTATTTGACGTTGTTGTTGTTGTTCTTGTATTTGTTGTTGTTTATTTGACGTTGTATTTGTTGTTGTTGTTGTTATTTATTTGATGTTGTTGTTATTGATTATTTGACGTTGTTAATGTTGTTAACATTGTTGTTGTTGTTTTTGTTGTTGTTTATTTGACGTTGTTATTGTTGCTGTTGTTTATTTGACGTTGTTATTGTTGTTGTTGTTTATTTGACGTTGTTGTTGTTGTTGTTGTTGTTTATTTGACGTTGTTGTTGTTGTTTATTTGACATTGTTGTTGTTGTTGACGTTGTTGTTGTTGTTGTTTATTTGACATTGTTGTTGTTGTTGTTGTTTATTTAATGTTGTTTTAGTTGTTGTTGTTTATTTGACGTTGTTGTTGTTATTGTTTATTTGACGTTGTTGTTGTTGTTCTTTATTTGACGTAGTTGTTGTTATTGACGTTGTTGTTGTTGTTTATTTGACGTTTTTGTTGTTGTTGATGTTATTGTTGTTATTGTTTTTTATTTGATGTTGTTGTTCTTGTTTATTTGACATTGTTGTTGTTGTTGTTTATTTGACGTTGTTGTTGTTGTTGTTTATTTGACGTTGTTGTTGTTGTTTATTTGACGTTGTTGTTGTTGTTGTTTATTTGACGTTGTTGTTGTTGTTTATTTGACGTTGTTGTTGTTGTTTATTTGACGTTGTTTTTGTTATTTGACGTTGTTGTTGTTGTTGTTGTATTTGTTGTTGTTGTTGTTGTCTATTTGATGTTGTTGTTGCTGTTGTTTATATGACGTTGCTGTTGCTGTTGTTTATATGACGTTGCTGTTGTCGTTGTTGTAGTTTATTTGACGTTATTGTTGTTTTTGTTGTTTATTTGACGTTGTTGTTGTTGACGTTGTTGTTGTTGTTGTTTATTTAACGTTGTTGTTTATTTGACGTTGTTGTTATTTATTTGATGTTGTTGTTGTTGACGTTGCTGTTGTTATTTATTTGACGTTGTTGTTGTTGTTGTTTATTTAACGTTGTTAATGTTGTTGACATTGTTGTTGTTGGTTTTGTTGTTTATTTGGCGTTGTTGTTGTTGTTGTTATTGTTGGTGTTGTTGGTGTTGTTATTGTTTATTTGACGTTGTTGTTGTTATTTGACGTAGTTGTTATTGTTAATGTTGTTGTTGTTGTTTGTTTATTTGACGATTTTGTTGTTGTTGATGTTGTTGTTGTTGTTGTTGTTGTTTATTTGACGTTGTTGTTGTTGTGGTTTATTTGACGTTGTTGTTTTTGTTATTCTTATTGTTGTTTTTTTTTTATTTGACGTTATTGTTGTTGTTTATTTGACATTGTTGTTGTTGTTGTTGTTTATTTGACGTTGTTGTTGTTGTTGTTTATTTGACGTTGTTGTTCTTGTTGTTATTTATTTGACGTTGTTGATCTTGTTGTTTATTAGACGTTGTTGTTGTTGTTGTTTATTTGACGTTGTTATTGTTGTTTATTTGACGTTGTTTTTGTTATTTGACGTTGTTGTTGTTGTTGTTGTATTTGTTGTTGTTGTTGTTGTTGTTGCTTATTTGACGTTGTTGTTGTTGTTGTTGTTTATTTGATGTTGTTGTTGCTGTTGTTTATATGACGTTGTTGTTGTCGTTGTTGTAGTTTATTTGATGTTATTGTTGTTTTTGTTGTTTAGTTGACGTTGTTGTTGTTGACGTTGTTGTTGTTGTTGTTATTGTTTATTTGACGTTGTTGTTGTTGTTTTTGTTGTTTATTTGACGTTGTTGTTGTTGTTGTATTTATTGTTGTTTATTTGACGTTGTATTTGTTGTTGTTGTTGTTATTTATTTGATGTTGTTGTTGTTGATTATTTGACGTTGTTAATGTTGTTAACATTGTTGTTGTTTTTTTTTGTTGTTGTTTATTTGATGTTGTTATTGTTGTTGTTGTTTATTTGACGTTGTTATTGTTGTTGTTGTTTATTTGACGTTGTTGTTGTTGTTGTTGTTTATTTGACGTTGTTGTTGTTGTTGTTTATTTGACATTGTTGTTGTTGTTGACGTTGTTGTTGTTGTTGTTTATTTGACATTGTTGTTGTTGTTGTTGTTTATTTAATGTTGTTTTAGTTGTTGTTGTTTATTTGACGTTGTTGTTGTTATTGTTTATTTGACGTTGTTGTTGTTGTTCTTTATTTGACGTAGTTGTTGTTATTGACGTTGTTGTTGTTGTTTATTTGACGTTTTTGTTGTTGTTGATGTTATTGTTGTTATTGTTTTTTATTTGATGTTGTTGTTCTTGTTTATTTGACGTTGTTGTTGTTGTTGTTTATTTGACGTTGTTGTTGTTGTTGTTTATTTGACGTTGTTGTTGTTGTTTATTTGACGTTGTTGTTGTTGTTGTTTATTTGACGTTGTTGTTGTTGTTTATTTGACGTTGTTGTTGTTGTTTATTTGACGTTGTTTTTGTTATTTGACGTTGTTGTTGTTGTTGTATTTGTTGTTGTTGTTGTTGTTTATTTGATGTTGTTGTTGCTGTTGTTTATATGACGTTGCTGTTGCTGTTGTTTATATGACGTTGCTGTTGTCGTTGTTGTAGTTTATTTGACGTTATTGTTGTTTTTGTTGTTTATTTGACGTTGTTGTTGTTGACGTTGTTGTTGTTTATTTAACGTTGTTGTTTATTTGACGTTGTTGTTATTTATTTGATGTTGTTGTTGTTGACGTTGCTGTTGTTATTTATTTGACGTTGTTGTTGTTGTTGTTTATTTAACGTTGTTAATGTTGTTGACATTGTTGTTGTTGTTTTTGTTGTTTATTTGGCGTTGTTGTTGTTGTTGTTGTTATTGTTGGTGTTGTTGGTGTTGTTATTGTTTATTTGACGTTGTTGTTGTTATTTGACGTAGTTGTTATTGTTAATGTTGTTGTTGTTGTTTGTTTATTTGACGATTTTGTTGTTGTTGATGTTGTTGTTGTTGTTGTTGTTGTTGTTTATTTGACGTTGTTGTTGTTGTGGTTTATTTGACGTTGTTGTTTTTGTTATTGTTATTGTTGTTGTTTTTTTTTATTTGACGTTATTGTTGTTGTTTATTTGACATTGTTGTTGTTGTTGTTGTTTATTTGACGTTGTTGTTGTTGTTGTTTATTTGACGTTGTTGTTCTTGTTGTTATTTATTTGACGTTGTTGATCTTGTTGTTTATTAGACGTTGTTATTGTTGTTGTTTATTTGACGTTGTTATTGTTGTTTATTTGACGTTGTTTTTGTTATTTGACGTTGTTGTTGTTGTTGTTGTATTTGTTGTTGTTGTTGTTGTTGTTGCTTATTTGACGTTGTTGTTGTTGTTGTTGTTTATTTGATGTTGTTGTTGCTGTTGTTTATATGACGTTGTTGTTGTCGTTGTTGTAGTTTATTTGACGTTATTGTTGTTTTTGTTGTTTATTTGACGTTGTTGTTGTTGACGTTGTTGTTGTTGTTGTTTATTTAACGTTGTAGTTATTGTTTATTTGACGTTGTTGTTGTTGTTTTTGTTGTTTATTTGACGTTGTTGTTGTTATTTGACGTTGTTGTTGTTGTTGTATTTATTGTTGTTTATTTGACGTTGTATTTGTTGTTGTTGTTGTTATTTATTTGATGTTGTTGTTGTTGATTATTTGACGTTGTTAATGTTGTTAATGTTGTTGTTGTTTTTTTTTGTTGTTGTTTATTTGATGTTGTTATTGTTGTTGTTGTTTATTTGACGTTGTTATTGTTGTTGTTGTTGTTTATTTGACGTTGTTGTTGTTGTTGTTGTTGTTTATTTGACGTTGTTGTTTATTTGACATTGTTGTTGTTGTTGACGTTGTTGTTGTTGTTGTTGTTTATTTGACATTGTTGTTGTTGTTGTTGTTTATTTAATGTTGTTTTAGTTGTTGTTGTTTATTTGACGTTGTTGTTGTTAACATTGTTGTTGTTATTGTTTATTTGACGTTGTTGTTGTTGTTCTTTATTTGACGTAGTTGTTGTTATTGACGTTGTTGTTGTTGTTTATTTGACGTTTTTGTTGTTGTTGATGTTATTGTTGGTATTGTTTTTTATTTGATGTTGTTGTTCTTGTTTATTTGACGTTGTTGTTGTTGTTGTTGTTGTTTATTTGACGTTGTTGTTGTTGTTGTTTATTTGACGTTGTTGTTGTTGTTTATTTGACGTTGTTGTTGTTGTTGTTTATTTGACGTTGTTGTTGTTGTTTATTTGACGTTGTTGTTGTTGTTTATTTGACGTTGTTGTTGTTGTTGTTTATTTGACGTTGTTGTTGTTATTGTTTATTTAACCTTGTTGTTGTTGTTTTTGTTGTTTATTTGACGTTGTTGTTGTTATTTGACGTTGTTGTTGTTGTTGTATTTGTTGTTGTTTATTTGACGTTGTATTTGTTGTTGTTGTTGTTATTTATTTGATGTTGTTGTTGTTGATTATTTGACGTTGTTAATGTTGTTAACATTGTTGTTGTTGTTTTTGTTGTTGTTATTGTTGGTGTTGTTGTTGTTTATTTGACGTTGTTATTGTTGTTGTTGTTTATTTGACGTTGTTGTTGTTGTTGTTTATTTGACGTTGTTGTTGTTGTTGTTGTTTATTTGACGTTGTTGTTGTTGTTGTTGTTTATTTGACATTGTTGTTGTTGTTGACGTTGTTGTTGTTGTTGTTTATTTGACATTGTTGTTGTTGTTGTTTATTTAATGTATTTTTAGTTGTTGTTGTTTATTTGACGTTGTTGTTGTTAACATTGTTGTTGTTATTGTTTATTTGACGTTGTTGTTGTTGTTCTTTATTTGACGTAGTTGTTGTTATTGACGTTGTTGTTGTTGTTTATTTGACGTTTTTGTTGTTGTTGATGTTATTGTTGTTATTGTTTTTTATTTGATGTTGTTGTTCTTGTTTATTTGACGTTGTTGTTGTTGTTTATTTGACGTTGTTGTTGTTGTTTATTTGACGTTGTTATTGTTATTTATTTAACATTGTTTTTATTATTTGACATTGTTGTTGTTGCTTATTTGACGTTGTTGTTATTGTTGCTATTTATTTGATGTTGTTGTTGTTGTTTATTTGACGTTGTTGTTATTTATTCAACGTTGTTGTTGTTGTTGTTGTTTATTTGACGTTGTTGTTGTTGTTGTTGTTGTATTTGTTGTTGTTGTTATTGTTGTTGCTTATTTGACGTTGTTGTTATTGTTGTTGTTTATTTGACGTTGTTGTTGTTATTCATTTGGCATTGTTGTTGTTGTTGTTTATTTGACGTTGTTGTTGTTGTTGTTATTTATTTGACGCTGTTGTTGTTGTTGTTGTTTATTTGACGCTGTTGTTGTTGTTTCTTTGACGTTGTTGTTGTTGTTGTTTATTTGACGTTATTGTGGTTGTTTATTTGACGTTGTTATTGTTGTTGTTGTTGTTTATTTGACGTTGTTGTTGTTGTTGTTGTTGTTGTTGTTTATTTGACGTTGTTGTTGTTGTTGTTTATTTGACGTTGTTAATGTTGTTGACATTGTTGTTGTTGTTTTTGTTGTTTATTTGACGTTGTTGTTGTTGTTGTTTTTTTTTGTTGTTGTTATTGTTGGTGTTCTTAATGTTTATTTGACGTTGTTGTTGTTGTTGTTTATTTAACGTTGTTGTTATTGTTTATTTGACGTTGTTGTTGTTGTTTTTGTTGTTTATTTGACGTTGTTGTTGTTATTTGACGTTGTTGTTGTTGTTGTATTTATTGTTGTTTATTTGACGTTGTATTTGTTGTTGTTGTTGTTATTTATTTGATGTTGTTGTTGTTGATTATTTGACGTTGTTAATGTTGTTAACATTGTTGTTGTTTTTTTTTTGTTGTTGTTTATTTGATGTTGTTATTGTTGTTGTTGTTTATTTGACGTTGTTATTGTTGTTGTTGTTGTTTATTTGACGTTGTTGTTGTTGTTGTTGTTGTTGTTTATTTGACGTTGTTGTTGTTGTTGTTGTTTATTTGACATTGTTGTTGTTGTTGACGTTGTTGTTGTTGTTGTTTATTTGACATTGTTGTTGTTGTTATTGTTTATTTAATGTTGTTTTAGTTGTTGTTGTTTATTTGACGTTGTTGTTGTTAACATTGTTGTTGTTATTGTTTATTTGACGTTGTTGTTGTTGTTCTTTATTTGACGTAGTTAGTGTTATTGACGTTGTTGTTGTTGTTTATTTGACGTTTTTGTTGTTGTTGATGTTATTGTTGGTATTGTTTTTTATTTGATGTTGTTGTTGTTGTTTATTTGACGTTGTTGTTGTTGTTGTTGTTTATTTGACGTTGTTGTTGTTGTTGTTTATTTGACGTTGTTGTTGTTGTTGTTTATTTGACATTGTTGTTGTTGTTGACGTTGTTGTTGTTGTTGTTTATTTGACATTGTTGTTGTTGTTGTTTATTTAATGTATTTTTAGTTGTTGTTGTTTATTTGACGTTGTTGTTGTTAACATTGTTGTTGTTATTGTTTATTTGACGTTGTTGTTGTTGTTCTTTATTTGACGTAGTTGTTGTTATTGACGTTCTTGTTGTTGTTTATTTGACGTTTTTGTTGTTGTTGATGTTATTGTTGTTATTGTTTTTTATTTGATGTTGTTGTTCTTGTTTATTTGACGTTGTTGTTGTTGTTTATTTGACGTTGTTGTTGTTGTTTATTTGACGTTGTTATTGTTATTTATTTAACATTGTTTTTATTATTTGACATTGTTGTTGTTGCTTATTTGACGTTGTTGTTATTGTTGCTATTTATTTGATGTTGTTGTTGTTGTTTATTTGACGTTGTTGTTATTTATTCAACGTTGTTGTTGTTGTTGTTGTTTATTTGACGTTGTTGTTGTTGTTGTATTTGTTGTTGTTGTTATTGTTGTTGCTTATTTGACGTTGTTGTTATTGTTGTTGTTTATTTGACGTTGTTGTTGTTATTCATTTGGCATTGTTGTTGTTGTTGTTTATTTGACGTTGTTGTTGTTGTTGTTATTTATTTGACGCTGTTGTTGTTGTTGTTGTTTATTTGACGTTGTTGTTGTTGTTTCTTTGACGTTGTTGTTGTTGTTGTTTAATTGACGTTATTGTGGTTGTTTATTTGACGTTGTTATTGTTGTTGTTGTTGTTTATTTGACGTTGTTGTTGTTGTTGTTGTTGTTGTTGTTGTTGTTTATTTGACGTTGTTGTTGTTGTTGTTGTTTATTTGACGTTGTTAATGTTGTTGACATTGTTGTTGTTGTTTTTGTTGTTTATTTGACGTTGTTGTTGTTGTTGTTTTTTTTTGTTGTTGTTATTGTTGGTGTTCTTAATGTTTATTTGACGTTGTTGTTGTTGTTTATTTGACGTTGTTGTTGTTGTTGTTGTTTATTTGACGTTTTTGTTGTTTATTTGACGTTGTTTTTGTTATTTGACGTTGTTGTTGTTGTTGTTGTTGCTTATTTGACATTGTTGTTGTTATTTATTTGATGTTGTTGTTGTTTATTGACGTTGTTGTTGTCGTTGTTGATGTTTATTTGACGTTGTTGTTGTAGTTGTTATTGTTGTTGTTTATTTGACGTTGTTAATGTTGTTGACGTTGTTGTTGTTGTTTTTGTTGTTTATTTCACGTTGTTGTTGTTATTTGACGTTGTTGTTGTTGTATTTGTTATTGTTGTTGTTGTTTCTTTGACGTTGTATTTGTTGTTGTTGTTGTTGTTGTTGTTGTTTATTTGACGTTGTTGTTGTTTATTTGATGTTATTGTTGTTGTTTATTTGACGTTGTTATTGTTGTTGTTGTTGTTTATTTGACATTGTTGTTGTTGATGACATTGTTGTTGTTGTTTATTTGACGTTGTTGTTGTTGTTGTTTCTTTGACGTTGTTAATGTTGTTGACATTGTTGTTGTTGTTTTTGTTGTTTATTTGACGTTGTTGTTGTTTTTGTTGTTGTTATTGTTGGTGTTGTTGTTGTTTATTTGACGTTGTTGTTGTTGTTGTTGTTTATTTGACGTTGTTGTTGTTGTTTATTTGACGTTGTTGTTGTTATTTGAAGTTGTTGTTGTTGTATTTGTTGTAGTTCTTGTTGTTGTTTATTTGACGTTGTTGTTGTTTATTTGACGTTATTGTTATTGTTTATTTGACGTTGTTATTGTTGTTGTTGTTTTTTATTTGACGTTATTGTTGTTGACGTTGTTGTTTTTGTTTATTTGACGTTGTTGTTGTTGTTGTTTATTTGACGTTGTTGTTGTTGTTGTTTATTTGACGTTGTTGTTATTGTTGTTAATTTGACATTGTTTTTGTTGTTGTTGACGTTGTTATTTATTTGACGTTGTTGTTGTTGTTGTTGTTTATTTGATGTAGTTTTAGTTGTTGTTGTTTATTTGACGTTGTTGTTGTTGTTTTATTTGATGTTGTTGTTGTTGACATTGTTGTTGTTTTTTATTTGACGTTGTTGTTGTTGTTGTTTATTTGACGTAGTTGTTGTTATTGACGTTGTTGTTGTTGTTTATTTGACGTTTTTGTTGTTGTTGATGTTATTGTTGTTGTTGTTTTTTATTTGACGTTGTTGTTATTGTTTTTTATTTGATGTTGTTGTTCTTGTTTATTTGACGTTGTTGTTGTTGTTGTTTATTTGACGTTGTTGTTGTTGTTGTTGTTTATTTGACGTTGTTATTGTTTATTTGACGTTGTTGTTGTTGTTGTTGTTTATTTGACGTTGTTATTCTTATTTATTTAACATTGTTTTTATTATTTGACATTGTTGTTGTATTTGTTGTTGTTGCTTATTTGACGTTGTTGTTATTGTTGCTATTTATTTAATGTTGTTGTTGTTGTTATTTATTTGACGTTGTTGTTATTTATTCAACGTTGTTGTTGTTGTTGTTGTTGTTTATTTGACGTTGTTGTTGTTGTTGTATTTGTTGTTGTTGTTATTGTTGTTGCTTATTTGACGTTGTTGTTATTGTTGTTGTTTATTTGACGTTGTTGTTGTTGTTGTTGTTATTCATTTGACATTGTTGTTGTTGTTGTTTATTTGACGTTGTTGTTGTTGTTGTTATTTATTTGATGCTGTTGTTGTTGTTGTTGTTTATTTGACGTTGTTGTTGTTGTTTCTTTGACGTTGTTGTTGTTGTTGTTTATTTGACGTTATTGTTGTTGTTTATTTGACGTTGTTATTGTTGTTGTTGTTGTTTATTTGACGTTGTTGTTGTTGTTGTTGTTATTTATTTGACGTTGTTGTTTATTTGACGTTGTTAATGTTGTTGACATTGTTGTTGTTGTTTTTGTTGTTTATTTGACGTTGTTGTTATTGTTGTTGTTGTTTTTGTTGTTGTTATTGTTGGTGTTCTTATTGTTTATTTGACGTTGTTGTTGTTGTTGTTTATTTGACGTTGTTGTTGTTGTTGTTTATTTGACGTTGTTTTTGTTATTTGACGTTGTTGTTTGTATTGTTGCTTATTTGACATTGTTGTTGTTATTTATTTGATGTTGTTGTTGTTTATTTGACGTTGTTGTTGTCATTGTTGTTGTTTATTTGACGTTGTTGTTGTTGTTGTTGTTGTTGTTATTGTTGTTGTTGTTGTTATTGTTGTTGTTTATTTGACGTTGTTAATGTTGTTGACGTTGTTGTTGTTGTTTTTGTTGTTTATTTCACGTTGTTGTTGTTATTTGACGTTGTTGTTGTTGTATTTGTTGTTGCTGTTGTTGTTTCTTTGACGTTGTATTTGTTGTTGTTGTTGTTGTTGTTGTTTATTTGATGTTATTGTTGTTTATTTGATGTTATTGTTGTTGTTTATTTGACGTTGTTATTGTTGTTGTTGTTGTTTATTTGACATTGTTGTTGTTGATGACATTGTTGTTGTTGTTTATTTGACGTTGTTGTTGTTGTTGTTTATTTGACGTTGTTAATGTTGTTGACATTGTTGTTGTTGTTTTTGTTGTTTATTTGACGTTGTTGTTGTTTTTGTTGTTGTTATTGTTGGTGTTGTTGTTGTTTATTTGACGTTGTTGTTGTTGTTGTTTATTTGACGTTGTTGTTGTTTATTTGACGTTGTTGTTGTTATCTGAAGTTGTTGTTGTTGTATTTGTTGTAGTTGTTGTTGTTGTTTATTTGACGTTGTTGTTGTTGTTGTTGTTTATTTGACGTTATTGTTATTGTTTATTTGACGTTGTTATTGTTGTTGTTGTTTTTTATTTGACGTTATTGTTGTTGACTTTGTTGTTGTTGTTTATTTGACGTTGTTGTTGTTGTTGTTTATTTGACGTTGTTGTTGTTGTTGTTGTTTATTTGACGTTGTTGTTATTGTTGTTAATTTGACATTGTTTTTGTTGTTGTTGACGTTGTTATTTATTTGACGTTGTTGTTGTTGTTGTTGTTGTTTATTTGATGTTGTTTTAGTTGTTGTTGTTTATTTGACGTTGTTGTTGTTGTTTTATTTGATGTTGTTGTTATTGACATTGTTGTTGTTTTTTATTTGACGTTGTTGTTGTTGTTGTTTATTTGACGTAGTTGTTGTTATTGACGTTGTTGTTGTTGTTTATTTGACGTTTTTGTTGTTGTTGATGTTATTGTTGTTGTTGTTTTTTATTTGACGTTGTTGTTGTTGTTGTTTATTTGACGTTGTTGTTGTTGTTTATTTGATGTTGTTGTTGTTGTTGTTTATTTGACGTTGTTGTTGTTGTTGTTTCTTTGACGTTGTTAATGTTGTTGACATTGTTGTTGTTGTTTTTGTTGTTTATTTGACGTTGTTGTTGTTTTTGTTGTTGTTATTGTTGGTGTTGTTGTTGTTTATTTGACGTTGTTGTTGTTGTTGTTGTTTATTTGACGTTGTTGTTGTTGTTTATTTGACGTTGTTGTTGTTATTTGAAGTTGTTGTTGTTGTATTTGTTGTAGTTCTTGTTGTTGTTTATTTGACGTTGTTGTTGTTTATTTGACGTTATTGTTATTGTTTATTTGACGTTGTTATTGTTGTTGTTGTTTTTTATTTGACGTTATTGTTGTTGACGTTGTTGTTTTTGTTTATTTGACGTTGTTGTTGTTGTTGTTTATTTGACGTTGTTGTTGTTGTTGTTTATTTGACGTTGTTGTTATTGTTGTTAATTTGACATTGTTTTTGTTGTTGTTGACGTTGTTATTTATTTGACGTTGTTGTTGTTGTTGTTGTTTATTTGATGTAGTTTTAGTTGTTGTTGTTTATTTGACGTTGTTGTTGTTGTTTTATTTGATGTTGTTGTTGTTGACATTGTTGTTGTTTTTTATTTGACGTTGTTGTTGTTGTTTATTTGACGTAGTTGTTGTTATTGACGTTGTTGTTGTTGTTTATTTGACGTTTTTGTTGTTGTTGATGTTATTGTTGTTGTTGTTTTTTATTTGACGTTGTTGTTATTGTTTTTTATTTGATGTTGTTGTTCTTGTTTATTTGACGTTGTTGTTGTTGTTGTTTATTTGACGTTGTTGTTGTTGTTGTTGTTTATTTGACGTTGTTATTGTTTATTTGACGTTGTTGTTGTTGTTGTTGTTTATTTGACGTTGTTATTCTTATTTATTTAACATTGTTTTTATTATTTGACATTGTTGTTGTATTTGTTGTTGTTGCTTATTTGACGTTGTTGTTATTGTTGCTATTTATTTAATGTTGTTGTTGTTGTTATTTATTTGACGTTGTTGTTATTTATTCAACGTTGTTGTTGTTGTTGTTGTTGTTTATTTGACGTTGTTGTTGTTGTTGTATTTGTTGTTGTTGTTATTGTTGTTGCTTATTTGACGTTGTTGTTATTGTTGTTGTTTATTTGACGTTGTTGTTGTTGTTGTTGTTGTTATTCATTTGACATTGTTGTTGTTGTTGTTTATTTGACGTTGTTGTTGTTGTTGTTATTTATTTGACGCTGTTGTTGTTGTTGTTGTTGTTTATTTGACGTTGTTGTTGTTGTTTCTTTGACGTTGTTGTTGTTGTTGTTTATTTGACGTTATTGTTGTTGTTTATTTGACGTTGTTATTGTTGTTGTTGTTGTTTATTTGACGTTGTTGTTGTTGTTGTTGTTATTTATTTGACGTTGTTGTTTATTTGACGTTGTTAATGTTGTTGACATTGTTGTTGTTGTTTTTGTTGTTTATTTGACGTTGTTGTTATTGTTGTTGTTGTTTTTGTTGTTGTTATTGTTGGTGTTCTTATTGTTTATTTGACGTTGTTGTTGTTGTTGTTTATTTGACGTTGTTGTTGTTGTTGTTTATTTGACGTTGTTTTTGTTATTTGACGTTGTTGTTGTTGTTGTTGCTTATTTGACATTGTTGTTGTTATTTATTTGATGTTGTTGTTGTTTATTTGACGTTGTTGTTGTCGTTGTTGTTGTTTATTTGACGTTGTTGTTGTTGTTGTTGTTGTTGTTATTGTTGTTGTTGTTGTTATTGTTGTTGTTTATTTGACGTTGTTAATGTTGTTGACGTTGTTGTTGTTGTTTTTGTTGTTTATTTCACGTTGTTGTTGTTATTTGACGTTGTTGTTGTTGTATTTGTTGTTGCTGTTGTTGTTTCTTTGACGTTGTATTTGTTGTTGTTGTTGTTGTTGTTGTTTATTTGATGTTATTGTTGTTTATTTGATGTTATTGTTGTTGTTTATTTGACGTTGTTATTGTTGTTGTTGTTGTTTATTTGACATTGTTGTTGTTGATGACATTGTTGTTGTTGTTTATTTGACGTTGTTGTTGTTGTTGTTGTTTATTTGACGTTGTTAATGTTGTTGACATTGTTGTTGTTGTTTTTGTTGTTTATTTGACGTTGTTGTTGTTTTTGTTGTTGTTATTGTTGGTGTTGTTGTTGTTTATTTGACGTTGTTGTTGTTGTTGTTTATTTGACGTTGTTGTTGTTGTTTATTTGACGTTGTTGTTGTTATCTGAAGTTGTTGTTGTTGTATTTGTTGTAGTTGTTGTTGTTGTTTATTTGACGTTGTTGTTGTTGTTGTTGTTTATTTGACGTTATTGTTATTGTTTATTTGACGTTGTTATTGTTGTTGTTGTTTTTTATTTGACGTTATTGTTGTTGACTTTGTTGTTGTTGTTTATTTGACGTTGTTGTTGTTGTTGTTTATTTGACGTTGTTGTTGTTGTTGTTGTTTATTTGACGTTGTTGTTATTGTTGTTAATTTGACATTGTTTTTGTTGTTGTTGACGTTGTTATTTATTTGACGTTGTTGTTGTTGTTGTTGTTGTTTATTTGATGTTGTTTTAGTTGTTGTTGTTTATTTGACGTTGTTGTTGTTGTTTTATTTGATGTTGTTGTTATTGACATTGTTGTTGTTTTTTATTTGACGTTGTTGTTGTTGTTGTTTATTTGACGTAGTTGTTGTTATTGACGTTGTTGTTGTTGTTTATTTGACGTTTTTGTTGTTGTTGATGTTATTGTTGTTGTTGTTTTTTATTTGACGTTGTTGTTGTTGTTGTTTATTTGACGTTGTTGTTGTTGTTTATTTGATGTTGTTGTTGTTGTTGTTTATTTGACGTTGTTGTTGTTGTTTATTTGATGTTGTTGTTGTTGTTTATTTGACGTTGTTGTTGTTGTTATTTATTTGACGTTGTTATTGTTTATTTGACATTGTTGTTGTTGTTTGTTTGACGTTGTTATTGTTGGTGTTGTTGTTGTTTATTTGACATTGTTGTTTTTGTTGTTTTTATTGTTGGTGTTGGTGTTGTTTATTTGACGTCGTTGTTGTTGTTTATTTGACGTTGTTGTTGTTGTTTATTTGACATTGTTGTTGTTGTTTATTTGACATTGTTGTTGTTGTTGTTGTTAATTTGACATTGTTGTTGTTGTTGATGTTGTTGTTTATTTGACGTTGTTTTTGTTGTTGTTGTTGTTGTTGTTTATTTGATGTTGTTTTAGTTGTTGTTGTTTATTTGACGTTGTTGTTGTTTTTTATTTGATGTTGTTGTTGTTGACATTATTGTTGTTGTTTATTTGACGTTGTTGTTGTTGTTGTTGTTTATTTGACGTTGTTGTTCTTGTTGTTGCTTATTTGACGTTGTTGTTATTGTTGTTTATTTGATGTTGTTGTTGCTGTTGTTTATATGACGTTGTTGTTGTCGTTGTTGTAGTTTATTTGACGTTGTTGTTGTTGTTGTTGTTTATTTGACGTTGTTGTTGTTGACGTTGTTGTTGTTGTTGTTGTTTATTTGACGTTGTTGTTATTGTTTATTTGACGTTGTTGTTGTTGTTTTTGTTGTTTATTTCACGTTGTTGTTGTTATTTGACGTTATTGTTGTTGTTGTTGTATTTGTTGTTGTTTATTTGACGTTGTATTTGTTGTTGTTGTTGTTATTTATTTGATGTTGTTGTTGTTGATTATTTGACCTTGTTAATGTTGTTAACATTGTTGTTGTTGTTATTGTTGTTGTTATTGTTGGTGTTGTTGTTGTTTATTTGACGTTGTTATTGTTGTTGTTGTTTATTTGACGTTGTTGTTGTTGTTTATTTTACGTTGTTGTTGTTGTTGTTTATTTGACGTTGTTGTTGTTGTTTATTTGACGTTGTTGTTGTTGTTGTTTATTTGACATTGTTGTTGTTGTTGTTGACGTTGTTGTTGTTGTTGTTGTTTATTTGACATTGTTGTTGTTGTTGTTTATTTAATGTTGTTTTAGTTGTTGTTGTTTATTTGACGTTGTTGTTGTTTACATTGTTGTTGTTATTGTTTATTTGACGTTGTTGTTGTTGTTGTTTATTTGACGTAGTTGTTGTTATTGACGTTGTTGTTGTTGTTTATTTGACGTTTATGTTGTTGTTGATGTTATTATTGTTGTTGTTGTTTATTTGACGTTGTTGTTATTGTTTATTTGACGTTGTTGTTGTTGTTGTTGTTTATTTGACGTTGTTATTGTTATTTATTTAACGTTGTTTTTATTATTTGACGTTGTTGTTGTATTTGTTGTTGTTGCTTATTTGACGTTGTTATTGTTGCTATTTATTTGATGTTGTTGTTGTATTTGTTGTTGTTGCTTATTTGACGTTGTTATTGTTGCTATTTATTTGATGTTGTTATTGTTGTTGTTTATTTGACGTTGTTGTTATTTATTCGACGTTGTTGTTGTTGTTGTTGTTTATTTGACGTTGTTGTTGTTGTTGTATTTGTTGTTATTGTTGTTGCTTATTTGACGTTGTTGTTATTGTTGTTGTTTATTTGACGTTGTTGTTGTTGTTGTTATTCATTTGACATTGTTGTTGTTGTTGTTTATTTGACGTTGTTGTTGTTGTTGTTATTTATTTGACGTTGTTGTTGTTGTTGTTGTTTATTTGACGTTGTTGTTGTTGTTGTTGTTTCTTTGACGTTGTTGTTGTTGTTGTTGTTTATTTGACGTTATTGTTGTTGTTTATTTGACGTTGTTATTGTTGTTGTTGTTGTTGTTTATTTGACGTTGTTGTTGTTGTTGTTGTTGTTTATTTGACGTTGTTGTTGTTGTTGTTTATTTGACGTTGTTAATGTTGTTGACATTGTTGTTGTTGTTTTTGTTGTTTATTTGACGTTGTTGTTGTTGTTGTTGTTTTTGTTGTTGTTATGGTTGGTGTTCTTGATGTTTATTTGACGTTGTTGTTGTTGTTGTTTATTTGACGTTGTTGTTGTTGTTTATTTGACGTTTTTGTTATTTATTTGACGTTGTTTTTGTTATTTGACGTTGTTGTTGTTGTTGCTTATTTGACATTGTTGTTGTTATTTATTTGATGTTGTTGTTGTTTATTTGACGTTGTTGTTGTCGTTGTTGTTGTTTATTTGACGTTGTTGTTGTTGTTGTTGTTTATTTGACGTTGTTGTTGTTTAGTTGACGTTGTTATTGTTGTTGTTTATTTGACGTTGTTAATGTTGTTGACGTTGTTGTTGTTGTTTTTGTTGTTTATTTCACGTTATTGTTGTTATTTGACGTTGTTGTTGTTGTATTTGTTGTTGTTGTTGTTGTTTCTTTGACGTTGTATTTGTTGTTGTTGTTGTTGTTTATTTGACGTTGTTATTGTTGTTGTTGTTGTTTATTTGACATTGTTGTTGTTGATGACATTGTTGTTGTTGTTTATTTGACGTTGTTGTTGTTGTTGTTGTTGTTGTTTATTTGACGTTGTTAATGTTGTTGACATTGTTGTTGTTGTTTTTGTTGTTTATTTGAAGTTGTTGTTGTTTTTGTTGTTGTTATTGTTGGTGTTGTTGTTGTTTATTTGACGTTGTTGTTGTTGTTGTTTATTTGACGTTGTTGTTGTTATTTGAAGTTGT